>JABUQX010019820.1:0-15538 GCA_015478945.1 Trachelipus rathkii
AACTTTGAATTCATCTGATATATTGCTGATAGCTGGCCAAAAATAGCTGAATGCGCATGGCTTGGTAATAATCCCCGTTCAAGAGATGGTTTACTGAAAAACTAACATTAAATTCCATTAATTTAAATTCACAAGGAAATTCAAAAATTGCTTTTGTCAAATATAAAATCAAAAATTTACTAAATCAAATAATGTAGAGGTTTCTAAAATTTTGAAAAAATTTCATAAGTTAATAAAATAGAAAATTTTACATCCTCCCTTGGGCCCCGCTCCTATAAAAGGGGGCCTCGCCGCATTGCAGAGGTAACTGAATTCAGCCATATATATATATATAATATATATATATATATATATAATATATATATATATATATATAATATATTTATATTATATTATATATATAATATTATTATATATATATATTATATAATATATATATTATATATATATATATATATTATATATATATAGTATATATATATATATATCATATATTGCGTCAGTTCATGCGATATGGGCGCGTTAAATCTTTAGCCTCTGCATTGCGCGAGGCCCTTATAGGAGCGGGCCAGGGCGATGGAAAGATGTATATTCATTAACAATCAGAAAATTTCCTTCAATTCCATATACCACCGGATATTACTTCTTTTAAATTCTAATGACTTTTATAAATTTATTTGGGTGTCGTGGGGGTAAATGTAAACTATTTGGAATATACATATTGTTATATTTAGTGTTATTTTTCGTATTCAGTAGTCTAACGCACGTTTAAAATATGAACGTTCTGTTTGTGGCATAACGACAATGGATTTAACAGAGATTCTTCCTTAATAAATATGACCTAACCTAACCTAACCTAACTAATTTTAATGAACTTATAATTTATATATATATAATATATATATATATATTATATAATATATATAATTATTATATATATATATATATATATAAATATATATATTTATATAATATATATATATATATATATATATATTTATAATATATATTGCAATTGACAATAAAACTGAAAGAAAACAATTTGTAGTTTTAGTATTAAAATATATATCAGTTGGTTGGATGATATGAAGATAATTTAATCAAATGCTTGAAAGAAATGATATTCTTGTGGTTCATGCTATACGTATAAGCTTGTTTGTTAAAGGTTCCTTTATGGTTCTCATATAAACAAATATAATATATATATAATTATATATATAATATATATTATATATATATATATATAAATATCTATATATATATAATATATATATTATATATATAATCATATATATTATATATATATAATATAAATATTAATATATTATTATATATATAATTATATATCATATATATATATATATATATATATTATATATATATATATATATTACAGTAATACAATAATTATTATTTGTGATATCCTACTTTTGTAATAGCTCCTAAGGAAATTTTTGGTTCTAAAATCCACACACGAGGAAAGTTAATTTAAAATGGAACCGTGATGGTGAAAGGCTAAAAAACAAAAGCGGATTTACAAATGCTTTTGTGGCCAGAGTCGGGAATAATTTGGAGTCTATACGACCGCCCTGGCTATAGTGCTATTTTTGGTGTGCTGGTTAGGGTTCCTGTTAGTCCAGGTAGCGGCTGAGAATAACATGCGTCCTTCCTTCCCACGGCGGTGGGACCAGAGTGGATCGAAGGACAGGCGCGTGAGGAGGCGGAGAAACAGGCGGCTGTACTGGAGGGTGTGAAGGATGAGGAGGCGGAGAATCAGGAGGCGAAGACAAAGAAGGTGAAGGTGGAAAAGGGAATGCAGAAAGGGGAAGGGGAAGGGGAAGTAAGGAACGGAATGTCTGGAGGACGTGGAAAGTTGGAAGCTTCCGAAGCGTCGGCCTTAAGGAATGCTGGCTTTACACGGTCGATGCAGACGATCTCTGTTCGCGTAGGGAATTGAATGGTGAAGAACTTCGCTGCACTGCTCAAAACCGTAAACAGGCTCTCATACCGAGGCTGAAAGGCAGTCTTGTGAGCGTCTTGACGAACGAAAATATGAGTGTATGCGGCCAGTTCTCTCGGAATGAAAGAGTTAACTGTCTGGTGTCGAGAAGGTGATGGCCTCCACGGCACAGCACATTTCTTCAAACGGGTGAGGTCGGAGAGAGGATCCGACGAAGGTGGAGTGGAAGATTGAAGAAAGAATTCACCTGGCAAACGTAAGGGAGAGACATAGACTAGTTACGCGGCTGTGCACTGAAGATCTCCCTTGAGGAGGGGTGCGGATACCCAAAAGTACAAAAGGAAGAACCTCAGTCCATTGCCCATGCTAGGGGTGAGAGGCAGAAGATGCCTTAAGCTGGCGGTGATATCTTTCTACGATCCTATTCGAGGCCGGATGAAAGCTAGTTGTTCTAATGCTATCAGAACCAAGGAGGGGCATCAAATCTCTCCAAAGGAAAGATTCAAATTTTCTACCTTGGTCTGAGGTAACAGTAAGCTTCGGCAACGGCGGCTTTGAGATGTCAGCGCGTGAACTGGTTAATACATGTAAAGATATATTGATGCTCATCAGAAGGAGGAAGGGAACGACAATGTCGATGTGCACTTTCTCATAACGTTCTCCAGTGGGAGAAACTCCCAGAGAAGGGCTTTGGTGTACCTTAGAATGGTGAGAAGGAAGGCATTCAAGAGCTCGCTTTCGTACATCGGTATTAACACCGGGCAACACAAAGCGGATCGTAACCAGCTTTTGAGAAACCATATTGCAGGGTTGAGAAAGATAGTGAAAAGCAAGAATAACAGGTTTCAGCAGGCTGTAGCTTCTTCAGGTGTTGTTACAGGACTCCTACGACCGCAAAATCGGAGGCATCAACCTGAATGCGAGTTGGTGCAGAGTCCTATGAGTGGACAAGGAGAGTGGCGTCATCGAGTGCGTCTTTGGCAGAAGTATAAGCGATGCGATATTCTTCCGTCCACTCTACCTTGACCGAGATACCTCTTTTCTTCGGGCGGAGGAGCTCTGTGAGAGGCCGAAGGAGAGCAGCTGCTGCAGATAGAAAGCGATGGTAGTAGTTCAGCATCCCGAGGAACTACTTCAGTTGCTTCTGCGTCTCGGGTAAAGGTAAAGCACGAATGGCGCAGCACGTTCCTGGAGGGAGGGGGGCGAACACCTACAGAGGAGACGGTCGATATAAAACTAACTCTTAGGTGCTTCCACATATATTTCTATTTTGTTTTTTTTATTTGATGTTTAGTTTTAAGTTTTAACACAATGGTTTAGTGGATTTTTTACTTCAATATTTTTTACTTTAATCCTTCAAAAGTCACCAGTAAAATTTTCTCTTTCCTCACTTTAAAAATTGAGTTCTTCCTGTTTACGTGTAAAAATTCAAAATCTTAAGTTTAAATCATTATTCATGATAAGGTATACTCCCTTTTTCATTTGCATTACTTTATTAATCTTTAAAAACTCTTATATGCTTCCACAGATATTTCAATTTTGTTCTTTCATTTGATGTTTAGTTTTAAGTTTAACAATGTTTTAGTGGATTTTTTACTTCAATATTTTTACTTTAATCGTTCAAGAGTCCCTAGTAAAATTTCCTCCGTTCCTAACTTTAAAAATTGAGTTCAACCTGTTCACGTGTATAAATTCAAAAAGTTGTTTAAATCATTATTCAGAGTAAGGTACACTCCCTTTTACCTTTTCATTACCTTATCAATTTTTCTCTATCCTTTTACTTCAACTAATCAATTTACCTGCCTAGTTTAAGTAAGAGCTACAAACTACAAGCAGAGTTACTTATTTAAACTAACAAAAGCAAAAATCTTAGAAAACAAACGAAAAGGTAAGACCCATATAGCACTTTTACACTAATTTTTAAATTATTATTAATAAGGGCCGGCTACAATTTGAACTCAGGACTGAGCCCCATTTAGCTCCTACCAAAAAATAAACAAAAATTTTTTAATTTTCAGCCAATTTGACAAAAAAAAAAAAAAAAAAAAAAAAAAAAAAAAAAAAAAAAAAAAAACTCTAGTTCTAAAACGACGTTTCAGATGTCAGAAAATGACCTCTGAAACATCGTTTTCGAGTGTTTTTCTGTGTCTGTAATTTCTTTTGTATTTGCATTTTATGAAAACCTGTTTTTTGAAATTTTGAAATAAAATCTGAATTTTTTTCGAAATGACTTCAAACTTTACCCAAAAAATGTACAGATTAGAAATTTGATTGTTGACAGATCTCAGTAATGGTCGAATTTCAAACCCAACATTTTTCGGTTTTGAAAATGAGAAATTACGATAATTTTTTTTCTGGTGATACAATCAGGATGAAGTTTTCAGAGCTTATGAAGTCGGGGGAGATACAAATTTTTTATTTAGACCATTTTCTTGTATAAACAGTAGTTTTGGATTTGCCCTTGGAACAAATTTTCAGAAAATATGTTTTGAGTATAACAAAAAAATTATGTAAGTAAAAAAGATGCATCTCGCCCAACTATTTACGCCCTAAAAATTTGATGTTGACCGGATAAGTAAAAAAAAAAATCAATATTGCACTTTTGTTTATATTTTTTTTATTTTTTTTGAAAAAGCTATGGCTTCGGCAGTGGCGGTTTTGAGAGGAATGGCTTCTGGACAGCGCGTGAAGCGGTCAATACATGTAAAGAAGTATTGATGCCTATCAGAAGGACGAAGGGACCGACAATGACGATGTGCCTTTCTGAAAACGTTCTCCAGGATGGAAACTCCCCGAGAGGGGCTTTGGTGTGTCGGGGCCCCTTAGAACGCTGAGAAGGAGGGCATTTACGAACCTACTTTCACATATCTGTATTAACAGATTTGCACCTTTTTGCAATTTTCATAAAAAAAAAAATTTGACAATTTCTAAATTTTTTTTTTTGGAGTATACAAAAAAATTATCAAAGTTAAAAATATGTATTTCACCCGACTATAGACGCCCTGAAAATTTGATGTTGATCGGAAAAGTAGAAAAAATATCTCAATATTTCACTTTTTAAATTTTTTTTTTTTTTTTTTGGAGAAGAGAAAATATATTGTGATATATTATATAGTATATTATATATATAATATATATATATATATATATATATATATATATATATATATTATATATATATATATAATAAATTTATCTATATATATATTTTAATTATGTATATATATATATATATATATATATATATATATATATATTATGCTCTAATGACTGTAGTATGACTAGGAGAGTTTATTGGGTCTAATTGCCTTGTATTATTTTTTTCGTGGGTGTTAGTAATATATATATATATATATATATATATATATATTATATATATATATATATATATATATATAATATAGATATATTATGATATAGTAAGTATAGGGTGGTAAACTGACAGCCAAACTGAAAGCCGGAACGTTGCAACCGGAAGTTGCAAATGGTTGCAAGGCAACATTTTGCAACATCCGGTTTTCAAGCTTGACGTGTCAGGGTTAGGGTTTTTCAGGTCGGTGAGACCGAAATTTAAGGTCTGAAGACGCGAACTTCAGAGGTTTTGGAGCCTGAACTCAAAGGGTTTTTACCCCAAAAGGGGGGCTTAGCCCCCTCCAAAGGTTTTTTTGGTTCCTAGAAGGTTTTAAATGATCGATAGATCATTTTTGATGTTTCAATTGATTTAGCGATTATTTTTTTTTACACATATAACGTTGTTTAAATGAACTTTCTAAAGTGCTCTAATTGCCTAAAAATATAATCGAAAGAAAATTATTAATGAACATTCATTCGATATATCGCTGTATGTGACTAATGTGCCTATAATTGGAGGGGACTGGATCCTGGAATCCTGGTAAGTCCTGGAAGGTCCAGGAACCTGAAAAGTGCAAATTGGTTTCCAGGACTGGAGAGACTAGGGAAATTGGCTTCCTGGATGAGGAAATGATCCTAAAACTGTAATATGCTAGGGCATGAAGAATACATAAAAAAAATAAAAATAAAAAAATAAAAATGAGATGAAAATTAAAATGTAATTAAACAAGAAAAAATTAAATAAAATTAAAGATAAATTAAAAAATTAAAATTAAAATAAATTAAAAAATTAAAATCCAATTATGAGATAAATAGTAAAATGTTTGAAAGGTTTTAATTTTAAGCCGTAGAGTCGGAAATGACGGTACAACACTGCTGCTTCGCACCGTCACTGCCCCTGTCATCGAGATATTCGAGACCGTATGAGACAGACCGACGTGAGTCCACGAACGTGTGATCGTAGGATTGAAATTCCAAAATCTGGAAATGGTCATAGAGGTTGAAATTTGTATAATGTATAAAAGAAGTAGAAATGCAACCAACTGAAATAAAAGAAGGAGGAATGAGGAAAGAGAAGAAGGAGAACGGAAGGAGGAAAAATGGTGTTTGGAACCCGCCGGAAGGTGGGTCCCTAACTGAAATAAAAGAAATTTAATGCACGGAGTGCATAAGAGAAGATGGAGGAGGAAGGAGGAGGAAGAATGGTGTTTTGGAACCCGCCGGAGGTGGGGTCCTAACTGAAATAAAAGAAGTTTAAATGCACGGAGTGCATAAGAGGAAGAAGGAGGAAGGAGAAGGAGGAAGAGGAAGGAGGAAGGATGGAAAAGGAGACAGAGAAGAGACAGAGATGGTACCGGCACCCGATGCTGGAGCCGGTACGGTGCTGAGTTAGTAAACGATTTTTAAAATTTCAAAGATTTTCAAAAATTTCGCTTTCTTTTTATAATCGTCAACTAAAATATATTGTTTGTTTATTTTGAAATTTTTTTATTTTTAGAGAAGTTTTATAAGTCTAATTCTGTATGTTTTTAATTTCTGAAACAGTGTTTGGTTAAATTTTGTTTTTTTAATTTTATCTTTATTTGTTAAAAAGACATTGTTGGTTTTACATAAAATTTTCACTGATTGTGAGTTACTATTTACAGCAATAATCTATATACACTCACACAAGGTTACTTAAATATGCAGTTAAATCAGTAAATCTAGTGGGTTAAATACCAGTAAATCACGTAGAATATTATTAATTCACCAACCAGATTAATCAAAACAAGCCTCCTGCCCAATACGCTCATGAGTCTATTGATCCTAGTTTTGATCTATTGATGCTATTATCTTGATCAAACTTACAATCGATGACAGACTGAAGCTTTGAAGCTTATATTCAATACACCATGTAGAAAGTTTTTTTTATTTATTTTGTTTGTTGTTGTTTTATTTAAAAACCATTTTGTTTTTACTAAGAGAATTTACCTCATATTATATTCCGTTAAAAAGATTGTTATCTGCGAGTGTGTGTGTGAGCTATTACCATTATAAAATAAAGTAAATCAGTAAATCAGTAAATCAGTAAATCAGTAAATCAGTAAATTTACATTTTTACATACCCCACCCACTCTATCCTCTTACCCATTCGTGATCTATTGAATCTATTGATCCTAGTTGATCTATTGAATTCATCATATTTTTGTACAACTAACACAAATGACTTTGTGTTATGGTTTATGTTTTTGTTTGTGTGTGCGTGTGTGAAACATTTTGGTTTTAGCTGAATAACATTTATTCTTGTTCCATGTTTATAATTTAATTATTGAGATACTTGTCATTTTAAGCGTATCCTTAAAGGCAGTAAATCAGTAAATCGTTAATCAAACGTGGGATTTTGCCCTCTTTCTCTTCCTGTTCTCCATGATTGCTATTTGTATTCAGTTTGATTCTGATGTTTGATCGAGTTGATCTAGTTGATTGCTTTGTGATTTTCAAGGTCATATTTTGTAATTTAAAATTTGTTATATTTTTTACATTAATTTAAAAGCAGTAAAGATTCTATTTGGAGAGTGCGTGTGTTGTTAGACTGGTTCAAAACAGCCCTGCTGCCAGTCACCCTCCCTACCCTTCCATGATCTAGTGTGACTTACTGGTTTGAGTCTAGTGGTGTGTTGATCTCAGTGTGTATCTACTGTGGTGATGTCTAGTTTGGATTTCGTCATTATTTCCTTGTATATACATTAACATAACAATATAATTCTTACTGCTCTGCTTGTGTGTTGGAGTTGTATTGATGTTGGTGTTTCGTGTGTTTGGTGTGTTGCTATTTTGTTTGTTTGGTGTGTGTAGAATGTTTGTGGTGTGGTTATTTTATATTGGATGTTGTTGTATGGGTGGTGTTTGTGGTGTGGGTGTGTTGTATGTTGTTAAATATATAAACCGTTCACAGTTAAAAATGAAAATAATACAAAGCTTTTCAAACAATATCTCTAAATATAATGTTAATTTTTCTTAACATTGTAATATTGAAAACTAAAACAAAAATATATCTTCATCCCAAGCCTAACTGACATACAGCAATCATTAACAAGGTAACTAAAATTGAAGTTTTACTTACCAGCAGAAGTCAACATAGCAATCTCAATCTTTTACTATTGACGACCGACAAAAATATTATTATTATTATTATTATTATTATTATTATCTTATTATTATTATTATATTATTATTATTATTATTATTATTATTATTATTATTATTAGTATTATTGAGTGTGATTATTATTATTATTATTATATATTACGGAGAGTGTTATTTACTGTGGCCATATCTCATGGATGTAAGTCTAAGGCTCTCTGACTCAGAGCACAGAGTTACGGCGTGTGTATATATGACTATCTGTGTGCCCAAGATGTGCCATGTATACAAACACTCGGTAGGTAAATTGCTCTCCTACACGACACCTAAACATTACGCAATTTAGTACGCTAAAGGGTAACCAATCAGAGAAATGTATTTGCTGCCATCACGGGTAGCCAATGAAATTCGAGGAATGACTCATTAATCTTACTATCTTTTGACACAACATGAGAAGGGTAACATGATTTATTACTTTTCTCCCTATATCTTTTGACACATGAAAGGTAACGGAGATTTTTACTTTTCTCCCATATCTTTTGAACATGAGAAGGGTAACCGAGATGTTATGTACTGTGAGTCACTGAGTATTTTCGACATCATCAAGAAGTGAGGAGCGGTGTAGATTTTTACTTTGTTGCAGTCCCCAATATCTTTTACACATGAGAAAGCGGGTAGATGAGATATACGTCTCTTTGACAGGGCCACAGTCTCAACTCGATCCAGCGTGTTTATTGATCCACCCGTAGTTTATATGATACTCTATTATTATGGAACGTATTATTAGTTACTTATTATTAGTCCACAATTGACTCTAACTAGTATTACGTAGCCATACTGTCACGGTTGAGCAATTATCTGAACATTACACTCAACTATAACTCCACAAGCACACAACACACACACACACACACACACACACACACTTAGCATCCTCACTTTCAAGAGGTAACATGAAATATTTTTAGCGCTTATTCCGTTTTTAGACTCCGCGCCTTTCAGAAAAATATAACACGTAGACATGAAAATGATTTTAATGCCTATAATAGCCACTTGCATATAAGTGATGTAATACTTATTTAATTATTAAACAAGCTGGTAGGTTTGGGCCAACGGCGCATCAACAGAGGCGGATTTGACAAACTGTATAGATTTTGATGATGAGTTAATATATAAATCGACGACTAACTTCGATAAACCATTCTTAATCAAGAGCTCTTACGATCAACACTTTAAGGCACATTCGTTAGATTCTAAAAAAAAAAACACACACCACACACACACACACACACACTACACACACACACACACCACACACCACATTCTAATATTAATCGCAAAAAAGTTGATAATAAGATAGAGTAAATAAAATAAACTTTGCTAATTTTACATTTATGATTAGGATATTTTCACAGACAAAAATTTAAACATTGCATAATAAACATAGATTAATATTTATAATATATTAAATGATATTAAAGTACCCTTAAATCCATAGGATGCTGTTCGAAAAGATTTTTGAGATAGAAAAACCGCATTATCAGCTGTATGCATAATCTTGGCCCCGGATACAAATACTAACTCCATATGTTCCGGGCTGAAAGTAGTTCTTGTTTTCCCATGTACATAACATCTACTTTTGCTACTCTCCATGCAAGTCAGCATTAGAATTCTGTGATTCATCTGTGCGTGCTGAGTCTTTTTGTTAGGTAGTTCATCATTCCATGCATCATCTTCATCGACATTAATCAACCCGTATAACATAACATTGTGTCACCGTAACATCACAGTTTTTGAATATCATCATCAACAATGCTGGTATGGTTCTGTTATCTGCATGTTAGAACTATATGATTTAGACAACAACTCTTAAAAGTTTTTGAAAACAAATCGATAGCAATCTTTTTTATCTTTTTTGATTGTAATTTCCTTGCTTTTACAATATATTTTATATTTCCATTCCTGCATTCTTATTCTAACTAGCTATAAGACTTAGGACCTGTGCAAACAAAAAACTCGCCATAGGCTCCAGGACCGTACTCTGACGTTTCCGTTTGTTAATTCGCCTGAAAAGTTTCTTTTTTTCAAGAAACTTCCATCGTTTTCTCAGCGACAAAAAATACAAGAGTCCTGGTATCGCAGTACAATGCCTTTGTTTTACTTGGTTATACTCATATAATTTTCATAAGCGCGCATTATGCAGTTGTAAATGAATGCAATAGGAAATATTTGTTAGCAGTTGACGATCGTTCGGCTAGCGCTTTTTTTAACAACTGTTCACAACACTATTTACTGGCTATTGAATAACGCTACGGGATCAATATCGCTTTGGTTATTATTCCCATACTTGTTTATCGCTAGTACATACTACATCTTCTCTGTTAAGGTTGTTTTTGCAAATTTTCCCAAGAGAATTGACACAATTTTGCAATGAATCGCATTCCAGGATTTTTCTTGATATTGTTAATATCAAGTTCGACACCTTCCTTTTCTTTGAAAAGACGGATCAACTCTTTATTTTTCCTTCGAAATCAGGGATCATCCCGTGAAATATTTATTTGGAAAGTATCCTGATGTCTTCTTTTTATTTTTAGGAAAGTGGTTCACATATTCCTTCAAATAAAAACTCTTCTCTTCTTTAAAACGACCAAACTCGTCAAATATTTTTTAGTATTTCGTAACCCATCTCTATTGCAAATTGAATTTCAGGTGTTGTGTATACTACCTTCAATAGCTCGTTCATTCTCATCAATGATTGCATTTCGTGCTATTATCTTTAACACATTAAGGTCTGCGAAATGATTAGTTTATTTTTGGTTCGTTCAAGCGAGACAGGGGATGTATAAAGTCTTGAGAGGAACGAATCTTAATGTAAGCTGCGGCCGAAATATTGTCAGTTGAGCCCATTCTTGAATGATTCAATGTCTGGTATTATCACCTATTAGTTTTTTCTGGGGGACCACAAGGTATTTCATTCGCTTCTGAACATTAAGGATAAAGTGATGTATAGTCAATACCATGATCTCTGTCCTTTAGTTGAGGATAGTAATTGTACGAAGGGTTCATACGACCTCCAAAGCAATAAATTATCAATTATGAGCTGTTGTTTAACAACATCATTAACTAGACGGTTGAATATTTCAATGATCTTATATTTTATCGTAATGATTAAGGATCTTGATAATTTCTTCCTTTTTGTTGCATTTTCCTCCTATTCACATTCCAAACACACGTATGCATTAAAACCGCTTCCTTTTATATCCTATTCCTTCTTGTTTATGGTTGAGATTGTAACCGGTCAACAGCCGATACGGCTATGCAGGCGTACCTTCTTCCTTTATTACAGCCTTTATGTCCATGCCATGCACAACCATGGTAAAAATGCTGTTGTTTATCCGTTCACCAAACCGACCCCCGTCGGGTAAGCCACTGTTTCTTAATTTCTGAACCCTTTCCCTCCTCTCCCACTCGTTGCGTGCGTCCTTATGTTTATTTAATTTGTTCAATTTTTCCTGATACATAAGCCATGCGAATTGCTTCATATGTTGAACAGTTTTAGGGTTCCTCTCACCTAAGAATAGTAATTTGTTTTCCTCAAGGCATAAAACACATTTTTATAAAGTGTAAACATAAGATTGCAATTGGTGACTAATTCTCTCTAAACAAATTATTAGAATTAAGATTACTGTTAAAACAATCATCTCTTGAACTGATCCCAAAACCATCATTGCAACAATGAATCTGCGTTTGCAAATTTTCACAATTCTCAAGAAAATCGTCGTTTTCAAGCTTATCATCATTCTAGAAAAATTCAAATGCTTGTTTTTCATCTGTTGAAATTTTTTTTTATTTCGAAGAAAATTTCTACTGGAATATGCCCCTTTATAATTTCAAGGGTCTTTTCATTTAAAAATGTATAGGGAAAGAACCTTGGAATTGTCTTTTTCACTGACACTACCCATGCATTTAGGCAAGCTTTTCAATGCACATGTGTAAATAATAATGTATCCCTGAAAAGACTATATTTCCATTCGTGCCCATTGATATGATTTTATTGCCTCTTTTTATAGATGCTCTGGATAGATTTGAACTTGGGTGGGTCAATAATGCAGCGTATACGAACTGAAAGAGCAATTTTACACAACTACAGCTATTTCCAATTACTTTTGATTAGAATCTTTACTTGAAAAGTTTCCATTAGAAAATCAATGAATATCTCCTACAGGCGCCTTTTTTTCGCCCCTAATTTATAAAAATTTCTTGTTCTTTGGACCGCATGGTGAACATACTTGCTCCAACTTCCTTATCGGTCCATTGCATCAAATATATCTGGCTTACAGTAAATAAGCCCGCCTTCAATTCTTCCATTATGTTCTTCCATTAATCAGTATAACCTTTATCTTCCTGTATATGTCTCGATATCCGTAGTAAAAATTTATAAGGCTCTTGATGAATACCTTCCTTGGTACTGACCTTTTCTTTGATTTTTGCTTTTTCGACGCGGAACATATATGGTATTCATTTTCTTTAGGCTCGTATAATGTACTGCATGTTTTGCAATAAGCTTTTGTGCAGTCGTGTTTGAAACTACCATAACGATCAGCCTTTATTTGTTCAAGGCAGAGTTTACAAATCTTAATTTTCTTACACGTATTATTATCTTGGTGTTTTTATAGCAATTGGAATTATAAAATTCACGATTACATTCATTACACTCATGGAAAATACCATCGTGACTGAATGAACCTCGACACTTATCGTCTAGACATTGTCTACATCCGTAATGTTCACAATCTAATTTATGTGCCTATAAAATTATTACTTTGAAAGTGTAGCAATAATGCAAAATAGATGCTCATTCATATTGCATTCTTTTTTTTCTTGGTGTTCTCAAAACATAACTTTAACTTTATTTCGTTTACAAGCATAGTAATGATTAACTCATCATGGCCCTATAATGTATGTCTAGGGATCGTCTCTTGTCCTCATTAGAGGGATTATATAAAGTATCTTTCTCCATTTCATCAAGGAACCGCAAAATACGACTAATATCGACGTGCATTTTTTCAAATATTCTCGTTGATTTTCAAAGTCAGTTACTATAAAGATTTGTATATTCATAAGCCACATTCTTTAGCTTAATGTTTTTTGCAGCTTTCTCGTTGTATTGAAATGGAAATACCTTTTCGACTCTACACATCACGAGCTATTTTCTAAAGAGGACAAACAGTCTTTGAAAGCAACCTACACGGGCCTCCTCCTAATGAACTTTACCTAATTGTAACGTGTTTGAAACTAAGATTTTGTGCTGCGAATGCAATCAGTTTTTAAACAGTCATTACCTTTTTCCCTTTTGATTCATGAACCAGTAGCTACTAAACTGTTTGAATTTGGTAAAGGTTGCCTTGTCGCCTGATTGGAATGAACCTTCCAAGCGTCTCATCATCTCTTTCACAGCAATATTGTCTAATATATCCCTGTAACTGATGTTTACATAGTATTTCCTATCAGGAGATGTCATACACCGAACTGAAAATTTGATTCCCCTCATACGTACCCTATCAATGAGTCTAAGTCTTTTTAATACAAGTCAAAAACTTTCACGACCAACCATTTCGAAGACGCTTTCAAAAGATCTCTTGGTCCATGGGAGAAGTTTTCATGAAAAACATAACCTTTACTTCATATGTATGACGTTCCACATCGACTTTTTTAGTTTCTCTATACTACAGAAATGTGCGTTATGTCTGTTATAGTGGTCTTCCTCTTCTAATTAGCAGCATTCATCTCGAAGGGTTAGCCTGTAATGAATATTCATTATTATTTACAAATAAAAATAAACAAAAAAAAAAAAAAAAAAAAAAAAAAAAAAAAAAAAAAAAAAAAAAACAAGTTTACTAGATTAAAATTTGTTTAAGGATTAAGTTATCATATCAGTTCAATTATTTTTAACTTATCAAACCCTGTACGTTTCAACTATATATAAAACATAATATATATATATATATAATATATATTAATATATATATAATATATATTATATATATATATATAATATATATATAATTATATATAATATATAATATACAACAACAATACATTTTTAATTCAAAGCTTCATGATGAATTAAACAGAAATCGGAAGTGGAAATATGTATTCAATACCATTTAGATAAAAAAAATTTTTAAAACCACCCAGTATCTATTTATGACATGCCCACTAACCGGCAAATCCATCTCCATATTCTTAGTGATATTTTTTTTTCAATCGTTACATAGCGTCAAATCATTTTCAAATTTGTAATTGATATTTTTGAAAGGGGGTACGGAGCTTAAAATATAATATATAATAATAATCATATAATAATAATAATGAATAATAATAATAAAATATAATAATAATAATAATAATATAATATAATAATAAAATAATGATAATAATGAATAATAATAATAATAAAAATAATATAATAAAATAATAATAAATAATAATATAAAACAAATAAGTCGGTTTACGCTCTGTAACGTTTGCGAGTAGTATATCATTGTTATCAAAGTATAAATCTGCATTACCATCCCATGTTCAAAATCTATGGGGTAAGTAAATCAGACTCGTTACCTCTTCTCATGTCTTCAAAAGATATTGGGAGAAAAGTAATAATCTCGTTACACTTGCTCATAGTTGTCAAAAGATATTGGGAACATAGTAATAAATCTCGTTACCCTTCTCATGTGTCAAAAGTAATTGGGAGAAAGTAATAAATCTCGTTACCATTCTCATGTGTCAAAAGATATTAAGATTAATGAGTTATTCCTCGAATTTCATTGGCTACCCGTGATGGCAGCAAATACAGTTCTCTGATTGGTTACCTTGAGCCGTACTAAAATTGCGTAATGTTTAGGTGTTGGGTAGAGAGAATTACCTACCAATGATTTAGTTGTGGACCTGCAGGCAATGTGATCGCACGCGTTATTGGTTGTTGTTGAGATCTATTGAATAATAATATAAATATAATATATAATAAATAATAATAATAATAATAATAAAATAATATAATAATGAATAATATAATAATATAATAATAATAATAATAATAATTTTTGG
>JABUQX010019821.1:0-2500 GCA_015478945.1 Trachelipus rathkii
AAGAGAGATGAGACGACAGACAGATCAGACCAGACAGACAGACAGACAGACAGACAGACAGACAGACAGACAGACAGACAGATGAGGATTTTTGCTAAGCGGTCACTTTTTGTTACGCAGAAGCTATCTCTCTTTCAAGCCTCGATTTTTGCCTCTTTGAACTTACCTTTTTCGTACATTTTCTTTCTCCCTTACAATATATATAATATTCGGAGTCGTTAAAAAAAAGTATACACCATTTTTTTTAATTATATATATTAATATATATAATATATATATATATTATATATATATATATATATTATATATAAATATATATATATATATTAATCGTCCACAGTAGTAGATCATTATATATTATATAAATATATATATAATATATATATTATATATATATATATATATATATATATTATATAATATATATATATATATATATATATATATATATATTATATATATATCTTATATATATATATACATTATATATATATATATTATAATTATTATATATATATATCTATATATATATAGTATATATATATATATGGAAGATGCCCTTTTATTATTAAATACAGCACACTTTTTCACAATAAAATTTTAATACATAAATAATACATGATATTATCTTTATTTACAGAAAAATTGTTCACTAGCTTTCGCTGGCATTACGCGCGGCCTCTTCAGGTGAACTTTTCGGAATTAAAAAGTCTTCTGCGTAGATGAGAAAGAACTGGAGCTGCTACTATGGAATCCGGGTGGTCATTACGTAAAAAATTGTTTTGCAATATTTTTTTTTTTTTAAATATGTATAATTTTTTACGATAATAATTTTAATCATAGTAAAAATATTTATACTGTATATATTTATACTGTGATAAAATCGTTCAAAATCGTTAAAAAAAATTGTAATATCGATAAATAATAAATATCGATGTATCGATAAGTTGAAACACATTTCGACAGTTATTCATCATCCCCACACGAACGAAAAAAAGCCTAAAAGTGATGTTTTTTGTATCGTTATTTTTTATATTTTTATTGAAAATATACATTTAAAATGTATGTGAATCGCTAAAAAAAACTTCAAAGAATTTTTTTATACCATTTTTGTATATTAAAAGTTTATAGTTTTAATACAATAGTTACGTAATGCTTTCTCACATTAGCTACATAACTACCAAAAAGTTATATTCTTTCAAAGTTTGAAATTTCCCATAGGGTTTTCTTGTAAAAAAACTGCACGGGCCTCGAATGGGTCTATTTAGGACCATCCTAGTTCAGGTTATAAGATTTGTTAATTATATACAGATTTAATCTCTATCATTATTACCATTATCGTTATCATCACTATCATTAATATCATCATTATTACTATCATTACCATCACTGCCACTATCATTATCATTACTATTATTAACATTAACACTACTATTATCATTATTACTATATTATCATTATCACTATCATCATCACTATCACTTATTATTATTATCATTATCACTATTATAAATATTATTACTATCATTATACACTATTTTATATGTGAACCATATAATAATAACGTTCTTCATGGGAAGATAAATTGAAACAGCTGAGGGGATTCCCAGCCCCAGTCAGCTGATAATAAGAGACCCTCTTCAATGGGTAATGGCGAAGACGTTGTCATCCAAATTCCAGTTCTTCTATAAATATATTTGAAGGTAAAAGCCTACTTTTTGCAGTGTATAAAATATTTGAAATTAATTTCCTTTCCAAAAGAATTAAGTTGAGCCATTTTGTTGCTTCACACCAGTTGATTTAAAATTTTGTCAGATCTTAATTATTATTGTAAAAAATATTTTTTTTTCATTGAAAATAAATTCCAAATACAAAAATATTGCTTATCAAATTTTCAACTGCCTTCAAATGTACTTTTTCCAATTGCAAACTCTTTCTTCTTTACAATATCTTCTCCCAGCAATACATTTCTTCCAACCAGGTGTTAATAATCATTTCTTCAGACCTCCGCTGCTTCTCCTCATTCCTTGTTGCTCCTCTTCTGTTTTCTTCTCCATCCCTCTAAATTTCCTGCGACCATCCAAGACAACGTCCAAGCTCAATATATATATATATATATATATATATATATAGTATATATATATATATATATGTATATATAATATATATATATAAGATTTTACTATGTGTGGCATTTTTATTTATACACCGTCCCCCCCTCTATAATATAATATTATATATATATCATATATATATATATAATATATATATATAATATATATATATATACTATATATAGCTATATATATATGGTACATACATGGAGCTGGATGACCCGCAAACTTGAGTAGGTTTTTTTTATGTTGAAAAAGTTAAAAATGCAGTATAATTGACCAGAAATTGCTTTCGGTGTGAAGCTCAGATTCTTTCCTTTCTTTAAACCTCTTTTAAAAATTGTATGAAAGTTATGAATTTTGTTTAGATATAAATTATTTTTTTA
>JABUQX010019821.1:22500-35721 GCA_015478945.1 Trachelipus rathkii
TGGTACCAGCACCGGTGCTGGAGCCGGTGCGGTGCCGAGTTAGTAAATATTCGTTTAGTCCCATATTTACATCAAAATATATGTTATTGGACCTGTGATCTCGAAAATGACGGTTATAAGTCGTAAGGGGTGTCTGGGACCCCAACGGAGGCGGGGTCCCGACTGAAAAAAATGCATGGAATGCAAAACAGAGGAAGAAGAAAGGAAGAAGGAGGAAGAAGGAAGGAAAGAGTTGGAGAAGGAGTCTGAGACAGAGTTGGTACCGGCACCGATGCAGGAGCCGGTGCGGTGCCGAGTTAGTAATAAACATTCGTTTAATAATACAATAGCACATAAGTGCTTCTGTTCTAACATGTACATGTCGTCAATTGCATTGCATCTTGCAAGATAAACCGTTTTCTAAATGTTGAAGACTGACATTTATATTTTCAAATCTCATTTTCTTTTTATAAACGTTAACTAATATAATTTTTTTGTTTGTTTTTTATTCAATTTATTTTTCTGACTTTATTTTTTTATAAGTTTTATTTTACATTTAAACTTTGTGTTAATTTTTTTTTTTATTTAAATTTATTTTTCTAACTATTTTTTTACAAGTTTCATTTTATAAGTTTTATAAGTTTCATTCTTTATGTTTTTATTTTTGTTTCAATTTAATTTTTTTTTAATTACTTTTTAAATTTTTTTTGTTTTCTTTTTTAAAATTTTTATTCTTTTTATTTAAATTTATTTTTCTAACTATTTTTTTATTTTTTTATTTTACTTTTATTTTTTTTTTTTTTTTTTTTTTTTTTTTTTTTTTTTTTTTTTTTTTTTTTTTTATTTTTTTTTTACATTTATACTTTTTTTAATTTTTTTTTTTTTTTTTTTTTTTTTTTTTTTTTTTTTTTTTTTTTAATTTACAATTTTTTTTTTTTTTTTTTTTTATTTTAATTTTTAAAAAATTTTTTATTTAAATTTATTTTTCTAACTTTTATTTTTCAAACTTTTATTATTTTTGTTTATTTAACTTAACACACCATTTTTTTTTTTTACTAAAAAAAAATTATTCTTTTTATGTTTATAACGTAAAAAATTTCAATTTTACATACCTTAAAGCAGTAAATCAGTAAATCAGTAAATCAGTAAATCAGTAAATCAGTAAATCAGTAAATCAGTAAAGCAGTAATCAGTAAATAGTAATCAAACCGCCCACTCTATCCTCCTACCCCAAACAATGATCCAGATTGAATCTATTAGATCTATTGATCTATTGATTCAAGTCATTTTTTATTAAAATTGTTATGTTTTGCATACTCTAAAGCAGTAAATCAGTAAATCAGTAAATCAGTAAATCAAACTACCCTACAGCCACCCTCCTACACTTCCATGATCTATTGATCTATTGATCTATTGATCTATTGATCTATTGATCTAATGATTCAAGTCATATTTTTTAATTAAATTGTTATGTTTTACATACCTAAAGCAGTAAATCATCAGTTAATCAAACTGCCCTCCAGGCACCCTCCTACACATGTCGTGGTAATTGATCTATTGATTCTATTGATCTACTTGATTCTATTGATCTAATTGTTCAAGTCATATTTTGTATAGACATAACATAAAAACTTTTATTTTGTTTTGTTTTCTTTAAACATTTTGTTTTTACTAAAAAAATTATTCTTTTTATGTTTATAACTTAAAAAATTTGCATTTTTACATCACCCTAAGCAGTAATCAGTAAAATCAGTTAACAACAACCACTATCCTCTACCCATTCGTAATCTATGATTCTATTGATATTGATTAAGTCATATTTTGTATAGTATAACATAAAAAACTAAATTCATTCGCTCGTTAAGTTGTTGTTGTTGAAATGTTGTGTTTGTTGTTGCATTTGTTGCAGTTGTTGTTGTTGTTGCTTTGTTGCATTGTTGTTGTTGTTGCTGTGTTTTGGTTGTTGTTTGTTGTTGGAATGTTGCGTTTGTTGTTGTTGTTAAAATATCAAAACCTTCAAGTTTAAATGAACAATATACAACACTTTTTCAACACATATCTGCTAAAAATATTTAATGTTAATTTTACTTTAACATGGTAATATGAAAACTAAACAAAAAAATATCTCATCCTAGCCTAGACTGACATATAGGCATTCTTAACCCAGGTAACTAAATTAGAAGTTTCAACTTACCAGCAGAAGTCAACATAGCAATCTCAATCTTTTACTATACACAACCGCACAAAATATTATTATTATTATTAATATTATTATTGATTATTTTATTATTATTATTATTATTAGAATATTAGTTATTAACAATATTAAAATTATTATTATTATTATTATTATTATTATTATTATTATTATTATTATTATTATTATTATTTATTATTATTCTTATTATCTCACAATACCAATAACGCGTGCGATCACTTTGCCTGCAGGTCCACAACTAAATCATTGGTAGGTAAATTGTTCTCTACCTACACCTAAACAATACGCAATTTTAGTACGCTCAAGGGTAACCAATCAGAGAACTGTATTTGCTAAGCCATCACGGACAGCCAATGAAATTCAAGGAATGACTCATTAATCTTAATATCTTTTGACACCATGAAGAAGGGGTAATGAGATTTAATTATTTTTGTCCCTTACTTAACATCTGTTTTTATCTAAAACAGTAGTTTTTATTATTATTATTATTATTATTCTTATTATATTATTATTATTATATTATATTATTATTTATTTATTATATTATTATTATTATTATTATTATTGATTATTATTATTATTATTATTATTACATCAAACTATAATATATATATATAAATTAATATATATATATCAGTATATATATATATATATAATATATATATATATATATATTATATAATATATATTATATATATATATATATATGAAATAACAACCTAACATACCATACACACACATAACACACAACACACACAGCCACACAACACACACACACCACACACCACACTTACGATCACACTTAAGACACATTCTTTAAATTCTGAATATTATATTATTTTTTAAACAAACTGGTAGGTTTGGCAACGGTGCATCATACAGAGGTGATTTGACAACACTGTATAGATTTGGATGCTGAGTTATATATAAATCGACGAACTCTTACGATCAACACTTTAAGACACATTCTTAGATTCTGAATACTTATTATATTTATTAAACAAACTGGTAGGTTTGGCAACGGCGCATCATACAGAGGTGATTTGACAACACTGTATAGATTTGGATGCTGAGTTATATATAAATCGACGAACTCTTACGATCAACACTTTAAGACACATTCTTAGATTCTGAATACTTATTATATTTATTAAACAAACTGGTAGGTTTGGCAATGGCGCATCATACAGAGGTGATTTGGCAACACTGCATAGATTTGGGGAGCTGAGTTATATATAAATCGACGAGCTACTCGATGGGGCATTCATAATCAAGAGCTCTTACGATCAACACTTTAAGACACATTCTTAGATTCTGTAGTATCATTATCCAAGTTTTTTTTTATATCTACACATGAGGATTTTTCAAAATCAATACTTATTCAACGAAGTAAGTTTTTTCTTCCTCATTTAAAAATAACATTGTAATACATCTGCTCAATAAATAACGTCAAATAATTAAATACATTATTAATTAACAATAGAGGGTAAATAATTTATACATATGTCTAAAAAGTGATTCTTTTCCAGAAACGTGCTGAATATATAACCATACACTTGGGTAAAAAGCCTCCTTCGTGGCGTTATCGACACATCGATTAAAAATGGTATGTTGCTGTTGTTACTGTGTTGATATATTTAATTTAAGGAATGAGAAATACTATGTTAAACTAATATATTACTGACATAGTGACCTGATTGCAAGCAAACTTAACCTTAATTGTCTAATATATCATAAATAATAATGACTTTAAATTTCAGGCTAATCCTTCGATGATGAATGCTGCTAATAAGAAGAGAAAGACCACTATAACAGACATAACGCACATCTCTGTAGAGAAACTAAAAAAGTCGATGGAACGTCATACATATGAAGTAAAGGTTATTGATGAAAACTTCTTCCATGGACCAAGAGATCTTGAAGCGTCATTCGAAATGGTTGTCAGTGAAGTTGTTGATGTTGTATTAAAAGACTTAGACTATGATAGCACACGTATGAGGGTTGGAATCAATTTCACGTTCGGTGATGACCAGTCACCTGACCGGAAATATTATGTCAACATCAGTTATAGAGATATATTAGACAATATTGCGGTGAAAGAGATGATGAGACGCTTGGAAGGTTCATTCCAATCAGGTGACAAGGCAACCTTTACCAAATTCAAAGTAGTAGCTACTGTGTTCATGATAGCAAAAGGAAAAGGTGATTACTGTAAAACTGATGCATTCGAGCTACAAAATCTTAGTTTCAAACATCGTTACATTAGTAAAGTTCATCTAGAGAACGGAGCTGTAGGCTGTGCTTTCAAAGCTGTTGTTCTGTTTAGGAAAATAGCTCGTGAATGTGTAGAGGTTAAACATATTCATTCGTATACAATTGAGAAAGCTGCAAAAACATTAGCTAAAGAATGTGGTATGGAATATACAGATTCTTTCATAGTAACTGACTTTGAAAAAATCGAGAATGTCGAAAAATGCCGTATAGTCGTATTTGGTCCTGAAGGTAACGGAGTAAAGATACTTTATAATCCCTCTAATGAGAACAGAGACGATCCCTTATACATTATAGGCCATGATGGAGTAAATCATTACTATGCTATAACAGAAGATAAGCTAAAGTTATGTTTTGAGAACACCAAAAAGCATAAGGCGTATATGAATGGCATCTTTTGCACTTATTGCTATACTTTCAATAGTAATAATATCGCGCATAAATTAGACTGTGAACATTATGGATGTAGACAGTGTCTATACGATAAGTGTCAAGGCTCATTTGATCACGATGGTATATTCCATGAATGTCGTGAATGTAATCGTGAATTTTATAATGCAAACTGTTTTAAAAAACATCAGGATAATAATACGTGCAAGAAAATAAAGATTTGTACACTCTGTCTTGAGCAAATAGAGGCTGATCGTAAAGGTAGTTTCAAACACGATTGCACAAAAGCCTTTTGTACTATATGTAAAGAAAAATACGAGCCTAAAGAAGACGAATATCATATATGCTACATGAAGAAAAAGAAAAATAAGAAGAAGGATGATAAGAAAGATACTGATCCGGTGGTTCATACATGTTACTATGATATCGAGACATACCAGGAAGATAAAGGTTATGATGATAAAGGAAGAAGAATAATAGAATTGCGTCCTTATTTACTGGTATGCCAGATGATATGCGAAATGTGCACAGATAAGGAAGGTGAACAGGTATGCTCACATTGTGGTCCAAGAACAAGAACATTTAAATTGGAGGCTGAAAAAGGGCCTGTAGGAAATTTCATTGATTTTCTAATGGACTTTTCAAGTAAAAGATCTAAATCAAAAGTAATTGTGACAGCCATAATGGTGGTAAATTTAATCATCAGTTCGTATACGCTGCATTATTGACCCACCCCAGCTCAAAATCTATCAGCAACAGTCCTATAAAAAGAGGCAATAAAATCATTTCAATGGGTACGAATGGAAATATAGTCTTCAGGGATACATTATTATTTACACCATGTGCATTGAAAAGCTTGCCTAAATGCATGGGTGTCTGTGAAAAAGACAATTCCAAGGGTTTCTTTCCCTATACATTTTTAAATGAGAAGATACATTGAATTATAAAGGGCTTATTCCAGATAAGAAATTCTTCGAAGTAGATAAAATGTCAACAAATGAAAGACAAGAATTTGAAGAGTACTATAATAAGTTTATAGGCAAAGAATACAATATTTATGAAGAATGTGAAAAGTACTGTGCCCAAGATGTTAATATACTAAGAAAATGTTTTGAGAAGTTTAGAGGTAGCTTCATTAAAGAATTTGATATAGATTGTCTAGATAACAACACAACAATTGCATCTTTATGTTTTACACTTTATAAAAATGTGTTTATGCCTGAGGAAAAAATTACTATTCTAGGTCGAGAGAACCCTAAACCTTTCACCTACGAAGCAATTCGCTGGCTCTTGTATCAAGAAAAATTGAACAATATAAACATAAGGCACGCACGAAACGGTGGAGAGAAAGGGTTCAAAATTAAGAACAAGTGGCTTTTACCCTGATAGGGTTCGGCGTATGTAAATGGATGTAAAAACTGCTTTCCTAATACCATGGTTGTTGCATGGCATGGTCATAAGGCTGTAAATAAAGGAAAAGGTAACGCTGCATAGCGTAATCGGCTGTGAATCGCTACAATCTCACCTGAAACAAGAAGATAGATATTAAAGACGCCAGGGTTTAATGTCATACGTGGGTGGGAATGTGAATGGAAACATGCAAAAAGACAAGAACTTTATTCAAGTCCTAATCATACGATAACAATATTAAAGCATTAGTGAATATATTTCAACGTCTAGCACGATGTTCGTTAATGAACAGGCTCATAATTTGATGATTCATGCTTGGAGGTCGTACTGAACCCTTCGTACATTACTATCCTCCAACTAAAGGACAGAAGATCATGTATTTAGACTATACATCACTTTATCCTTATGTACAGAAACGAATGAAATACCCTTGTGGTCCCCCAGAAAAACTAATAGGTGATAAAGTACCAGACATTGAATCATTCATCAATGATAAATATTTCGGCACAGCTTACATTAAGATTCTTCCTCCTCAAGACTTATACATCCCTGTCCTCGCTGAACGAACCAAAAATAAACTAATATTTCCACTCTGTGTAAAATGTGTTAAAGATAATAGCTCAAAATGCAATCATGATGAGAATGAACGAGCCATTGAAGGTGTATACACAACACCTGAAATTCAATTGGCTATAGAGATGGGTTACGAAATACTTAAAATATTTGAAGTTTGGACGTTTAAAGAGAAGGAGTTTTTATTTGAAGGATATGTGAACCACTTCCTAAAAATAAAGACAGAGGCATCAGGTCTACCAAATAATATTCACGAAGACGATCCTGATTTCGAGGAAAAACTTAAAGAGTTTATCCGTCTTTTCAAAGAAAAGGAAGGTGTCGTACTTGATATTAACAATATCAAGAAAAATCCTGGGATGCGATTCATTGCAAAATTGTCTCAATTCTCTTTGGGGAAAATTTGCACAAAATACACCTACAAGAGAAGATGTAGTATGTACTAGCGATAAACAAGTATGGGAACTAATAAACCAAAGCGATATTGAAGTCCCTTGCGTTATTCCAATAGGCAGTAAATATGTTGTGACAGTTGTAAAGAATGCGCTAGCCGAACGATCGTCAACTGCTACAAATATTCCTATTGCTGCATTTACAACTGCATATGCACGTATAAAATTATATGAGTTACTTAACAAAGTCAAACAAAGGGCGTTGTACTGCGATACAGACTCTTGTATTTTTGTCGCTGGAGAAAACGATGAAGTTCCTGAAACAGGAAACTTTTTAGGTGAACTAACAGATGAAATAGCAGATTATGGCCCTGGGGCCTACGGTGATTCCTTTGTGTGTACAGGACCAAAGTCTTATGCTGTTAGAATAAGAACCGCTGATGGAAATATAAAATATATTGTAAAGGCCAAAGGCCTTACAATCAATAAAGATACAAAAGATACTATCAATTTTGAAAAACTGTTAAAGTTGGTGTATGATCATAGTTCTGAAAATAGTACAGACTGTATGATGATATCAAAAACCATGATGTTACAGTGAAAGCAATGAATGAAATACAATTGTATAATGTCGATGAAGATGACGCACGAGACGATGACCTACCTCATAAAAAGGCAGCTCGAATAGACGAATCACAGAATCCTAATGCTAATTTACACGGGAGTAACAGAGGAGGGTTATGCTATAGTATTCCTACCACAACTTTTCAACCTGGGAAATATGGAGGTGTTAGTATTGTATCCGGGACCAAGATGATGCAACATACAGCTGATAAGCGGTTTTCTATCAAAAATTCTTTTCGAACAGCATCATATGGTTATAAGGGTACATTAATTTCCATTTAATATATTATAAATATTTATCTATGTCTAATGTATAATGTTTAATGTTTTCTATGTACAAATATTCTGAATAATAAAATGTAAATAATAAAGTTATTTTTATTAACCCTTACATAAAATCATTTTCATGTTTCGTGTTGATATTTTCTGAAAAAGGGGGCGGAGGCCTAAAAGAGATAAGCCTAAAAATATTTCAGGTGTTACTATTGCGTAATGTTTTACGTATGTATGTGTGTGTGTGTGTGTGTGTGTGTGTGTGTGTGTGTGTGTGTGTATGTTAGGTTTGTTATGTTCATATATATATATATTTGATGTTATAATAATAATAATAATAATAATAATAATAATAATAATAATAATAATATAATCATAATAATAACATAATCAATATATATAATATAATAAAAATGATAATAAAACTATCTGGTTTTAAGATAAAACAGAATGTTAAGTAAGACAAAAATATAAATCTCATTACCCCTTCTCAGTGTAAAAGATATTAAGATTAATGAGTCATTCCTCGAATTTCATTGGCTGTCCGTGATGGCTTAGCAAATACAGTTCTCTGATTGGTTATCCCTTGAGCGTACTAAAATTGCGTATTGTTTAGGTGTCTGGTAGAGAACAATTTACCTACCAATGTTTTAGTTGTGGACCTGCAGGCTAAGTGATCGCACGCGTTATTGGTGTTGTGAGATCAATGTGGAATAATAATAATAATAATAATAATAATAATAATAATAATAATAATAATAATAATAATAATAATAATAATAATAATAATAATAATAATAATAATAAAATAATAATAATAATAATATTTTGTGCGGTTGTGTATAGTTAAGATTGAGATTGCTATGTTGACTTCTGCTGCTAAGTTGAAACTTCTAATTTTAGTTACCTGGTTAATGAATGCTATATGTCAGTTAGGCTAGGATGAGATATATTTTTGTTTAGTTTTCAATATTACAATGTTAATGTAAAATTAACATTAATATTTTAGAGATATGTTTGAAAAAGTGTTGTATATTTTCATTTAACTTGAACGTTTGATATATTTAACAACAACAACAACAACAACAACAACAACAACAACAGCAGCAACAACAACAACAACTGCAACAAATGCAACAACAACAACAACTGCAACAAATGCAACAACAAACACAACATTTCAACAACAACAACTACAGCGAAGAATTTATTTTTATGTTATGCTATACAAAATATGACTTGAATCAATAGATCAATAGATCAATAGATCACGAATGGGTAGGAGGATAGAGTGGGTGGTTTGATTAACTGATTTACTGATTTACTGCTTTAGGGTATGTAAAAATGCAAATTTTTTTAAGTTATAAACATAAAAAGAATAATTTTTTAGTAAAAACAAAATGTTTAAAGAAAACAAAACAAAATAAAAGTTTTTATGTTTTATGTCTAATACAAAATTGACTTGAATCAATAGATCAATAGATCAATAGATCAATAGATCAATAGATCAATATACCACGAATGGGTAGGAGGGTGGCCGGAGGGCAGTTTGATTAACTGATTTACTGCTTTAGGGTATGTAAACATAACAATTTTAATAAAAAATATGACTTGAATCAATAGATCAATAGATCAATAGATCAATAGTCAATAGATCAATAAGATCATGGAAGTGTAGGAGGGTGGCTGTAGGGTAGTTTGATTTACACTGATTTACTGATTACTGATTTACTGCTTAGAGTCATGCAAACATAGCAACTTAATTACCAAATCACTTGTCATCAATGAATGCTTTGATTAAGAAATCCATTGAATCAATTTGGGTTGGTTGGATGGCGGTTTGATTTACTGATTTACTGATTTACCTGCTTTACTGGTTTGATTTTACTGATTTACTGATTTACTGATTTACTGGATTTACTGATTTCTGCTTTAAGGTATGTAAAATGTAATTTTTTTACGTTATAACATAAAAGAATAATTTTTTTTAGTAAAAAGAGAGAATTTATATTATATACAATAATAAATAAAACTTAAAAAAAATAAAATTAAAAAAAAAAATTTAAACAAAATTTTTTATTAAAAATTAAAAAAAAATTAAAAAATTATAAATATAAAAAAAAAAAAAAAAAAAAAAAAAAAAAAAAAAAAAAAAAAAAAAAAAAAATAAAAAAAAAAAAAAAAAAAAAAAAAAAAAAAAAAAAAAAAAAAAAAAAAAATAAAAAAAAGACACAAAAATTTATATAGTTAACGTTTATAAAAGAAATGAGCTTATTTGAAAATATAAATGTCAGTCTTCAACATTTAGAAAAACGGGTTATCTTTGCAAGATGCAATGCAATTGACGACATGTACATGTTAGAACAGAAGCAGTTATGTGCTATTGTATTATTAAACGAATGTTTACTAACTCGGCACCGCACCGGCTCCAGCACCGGTGCCGGTACCAACTCTGTCTCTCAGACTCTTTCCTTCATCCTTCCTCCTTTTTCCGCTATCTTCCTTTCTTCTTCTGTTTTGCATTCCATGCATTTTTTTTTCAGTCGGGACCCCTCCGTTGGGGTCCCAGACACCCTTTACGGACTTATAACCGTCATTTTCGAGATCTACAGGTCCAATAACATATATTTTGATGTAAATATGGGACTAAACGAATATTTATTAACTAGCACCGCACCGGCCTCCAGCACCGGTTGCCGATGCCAACACCGACCCTCTGACTCCAGACTCCTTCCTCCAACTCTTCCTTTTCCTGACTCTCCTCCTCCATATTCCTCCTTTTTTCCGCCTCTTCCTTCATCTCTTCCTCTGTTTCGCATTCCATGCATTTCTTCTTTTTTCAGGAGGGCACCCCTCCGGGGGGATCCTG
This sequence comes from Trachelipus rathkii, assembly GCA_015478945.1. NCBI lineage: Eukaryota > Metazoa > Arthropoda > Malacostraca > Isopoda > Trachelipodidae > Trachelipus > Trachelipus rathkii. The sequence continues at coordinate 33,500 of JABUQX010019821.1, forward strand.
AACTTCGAATCCGAAATCCGGACTCGGAATCCTTTCAACTCCGAATCCCTACCAGCCTCCAAATTTCAGCCTCTACGATCAAATTTAATTTTAGCGGGGCTGCGCCCCCCCCCTTTAGGGGGGACGCGGGGGTAACTAATCCTGTGCGGCGCGGGCCAATATACGGCTTAATATATATATTTAATATTTATTTTTTTATTATTTTTCACGATTTTTTATTTATTCTTTATTAATTATTAATTAAAATTTATTTATTTATTATTTTTTAATTTTTTATTTTTTTTTTTTTTTTTTTTTTTTTTTTTTTTTTTTATTGTTTCGAAAAAAACTGCCGGTTTTTTTCGTCGGCTCGAAGGGCCGGTAATCCCTTCCGGGCGGTCGATTCGTTTACTTCCGGTTTTTAACTTCCGGCCTCAATTATTACCGCTCTACTCACAGCGATTATCGTAATGAATTTTAAATATTTTAGTGTTAAAACACCAGAGCACGTAGAACGACGCATTTTAAACTCGACTATAGGGGTTAATCGATACGATAAATCGATTGGAAACCATCAAAAAATATCTACCAATCATTTTCAAAAAACCTTCTAGGAACCAAAAAGCCCCCTTTGGGGGGGCTTCGCCCCCTTTTTGGGGCTAAAACCCTTGGGTCAGGCTCAGAACCTCGGAAGTCGGTCTTCGCAGACCTTAAATTCGGTTCAGCGACCTTAAAAAACCTAGGTTTGATTACCTAAGGAATACCATAGGGGTTAACCCACCAAAGATGGTAGGAGTCGGGGTCTCTCGGCAGTTTTGGCGGTTAGTTGTCCCCCCCTTTACTACTTAAATATTTATATAATAATATTAAATATTTTATATATACTATATATACATTTTTATATAAGTATTATATATATATATATTTTCTAAATATATATATATATATATATTATATATATATATGATTATATATATATACTATATAATAATATATATATATATACATAATATATATATAATAATATTAATTATATATATATATATATATATATATATAAGTAGTAGGGTATCGATTTCGGACAACGATGGTCAAAATGACCAACGGTGATTTTACCTTACCTTGACCTTTTTTGAGCCCAATTTTTTACCTGCCCTTGACCTTTTTTGACCTTTACCTTTTTGGGCTTGACCTTTTTTGAGCCCAAATTTTTTACCTGACCTTGACCTTTTTTGGCCTTTACCTTTTTGGGACTTTACCTTTTTTTCGACCAACCCTTTGGTCTTCCATGGGTCATTTTTGGCCCACGGTATTTTTCGGCAACCCTAATTTTTTGAGAACCCTAATTTTTTGAGAACCCTAATTTTTTGGGAACCCTAATTTTTTGAGAACCCTAATTTTTTGGCAACCCTAATTTTTTGAGAACCCAAATTTTTTGGGAACCCTAATTTTTTGGCAACCCTAATTTTTTGGGCAACCCTAATTTTTTTGGCAACCCTAATTTTTTGGCAACCCTAATTTTTTCGGCAACCCTAATTTTTGCAACCCTTCGAAGAAGGGTTGCGCCAAACGGTTGCGTCAGCAACCGTTGTACATGTCCCACCCTAATTTTTTCGACCAAACCTTTGGTCATCCATGGGTCAATTTTGGCCCACCCTAATTTTTGGCCCCCCTTTAGGGGCTTAGCCCTATTTTTTGATATTTCGGTAACATCTACACACGCGGGCGCGCACACACACACACACAACACACACCTAGCCTACACCTAGCCTACACCTAGCCTACACCCAGCCTACACCCAGCCTACACATAGCCTACACCCAGCCTCCACATAGCCTACACCCAGCCTACACCCAGCCTCCACATAGCCTACACCCAGCCTACACATAGCCTACACCCAGCCTCCACATAGCCTACACCCAGCCTACACCCAGCCTACATACATACCTAACCTAACCTAACCTAACCTAACCTAACCTAACCTAACCAACCTAACCTAACCTAACCTAACCTAACCTAACCTACTAACCTAACCTAACCTAACCTAACCAACCTAACCTAACCTAACCTAACCAACTAGCCTACAACCTACTCTCTAGCCTCCACCCAGCCTCACCTAGTCCTACACCCTACACCTACACCTAGCCTCCACCAGCCTTCACCTACACCTACACCTAGACTCCACCCAACCTTCACCTAGCGTACACCTATACCTAGCCTACACGTGCCCCTACAACTTTGAT
>JABUQX010019822.1:0-17500 GCA_015478945.1 Trachelipus rathkii
AAAGATAATTCAGATCCCTTACTCTATTCTTAACGTATTTACCCCTAACCTTGGTTTCACCAGACAGCGCCCAATTAATTACAACCTGAGAATCTACACTTATGTTGATATATTCGAATACAAAACTGGTATAAGATTCTAAAATTGTGGGTAAGCATTTAATTGCCAAGATTACTGCCAATGATTCTAGTGTGGAATGCTGTAAGCTTTTTTGGGATTGATAGGAGCTACTTTAGATTTAGCAAATATAAATTGGTTGGAATGATCACTTGAACTATAAACTACAAAGCCATAGCATTTAGAGCTAGTGTCACAAAAGATGTTTAATCCATATGCATGCTTTTCATTTATTACCTGCCTAGGAAAAGCTATTTCTGGTAAAGATTGAAGATCCCTTTTTAACTTTTCCCATTCACCGATCAACTCTTCAGACAACTTATCATCCCATTCATATTTGGCTTCCCACACACACATCTTATTAATAAAATTTACCTCTTATTGAGACTGGTAAGACCAACCATATAGGATCAAATACTTTAGACGTCTCAGAAAGCAATTGACGTTTAGTTTTGGCATGATCACCAAATGTGACAACTGAAACTTGCATAGAATCGTTTGTTATGTTGTACTTATAACCTAATACTCTTTCCAGATCAAAACCATGTTCCACCAATACTTCATCATCTTGTAAAACCTTTTTCAGTTTGTCATTATTAGTGTTCCAGGATCTAAGCATAAACCCTCCTGATGCATTCTGTCATATGTTAAACGACAGAGATTTATGATCTCATCCTATTTATTACCTTGTAAATTAAATTATCCACAAAAAAGTTGGAAGTCAAAATCTCCTTACACTTATCATCATTAAATTGATTTATATGGTGTTTCAAAATATAGAGTAAGATGAAAGGTGAGGCTGTATACTTAAAGAGAATGGTGTTATATCTAAAAATAATTAATTCATTATTTCTGAACCATAAAAAACAAAATTTATTTTTGTCAGTCTCTTCTCTAAGTCTAATAGATAAAAAAGCTTATTTTATGTCACTGAGGACGACATAATCATTCGTCCTAAATATGAGTAATAATTTCAATAAAGAATTAATCAAGTCAATACCTGAGTAAGATGATTCATTTATAGAAAGTGAATTTTTGTTTAATCTAAAGGAGCAGTTAAAGACTGGTCTCACTTTAGTTGTGACCTGTTTCTCTATTTTCAGAATATTTCTATGTGATATGAATATGTAATCGTTGATTTTGTTGTTTGGGTATGGTAATTTGATCAATGATTCCATCCTTTTGATGTTGTTCGAACACTTTGTCATATTCATTGACCAGATGTTTACTTTCAAGGTCTGCATAAACTCTACTTAGAACTTTTAATGAAACATGTAAATTATTAGGAACTTGTTTAATCCTTTCTTCCATCCAAGGCAATCTCACATAGTAGTGAGTGTAATTGAATAGGATACCTTGTTTAAATTTGTCCACCATATATTCATCATAAGTAGATGTACTTTCATTGATAGATGGAATACCGATAGACTCTAATGAGAAAAGATTTTCTACCCATTTTCAACTTGTGAATCAGTTAATATATTTTCACATGGATGAAAAAATGTTTTTACAGGGTTAGTGATAAAATTGACAACTAACTGTTTCTACTTCTTCATTACCCAACTGAGTAGGTATTTGTTTTATGTTTACCTTAAGCATTTGAGTTTTCGTTAAGAAATTATGTACATTTCCCATAGGCATTAACTTATCACATATTTGAAAACAGCTGCCTCCCATTACATTAATCAATTTAAAAGATGGTAAATATTGAATGATGTCTGTACCTATTAATGCATCTAAATGGAATTTATTATAATCTACATCATTATAAAAAGTAGAATCTGCTAAAGCTAAGTTATGTTGCTTAAAGTTTTGTATGGCTTCTTTTACGCCATCTACTTCATAATGCAAAGACAAAGTATTTTCTATTAAAAAAGGCATACTAAACACATGCTGTGTATCATATTTAAAACCTAATAGAACTTGTTTAAAAGTACAATGATGTTTACCTTTAAAGGTTTGGACATTATAATATAATTCATGTAATTTGTCAATATCGTCAAAAAGATCTTTAGTGATGTTTTTAGATAAATATTACCTTTGCGATCCTAAATTATAGTTTATGAGTAAATAATATAATAATTGAAATGTGTCGGATAATGATGATGCTTGACAAAATGCTGCTCACAATAGATCATCTCGTGTTAGATAGTGCTAACGGCTCAGCTGTGATCGTCTTAGAGATCACGTTACTTTAATACAATGAATACAAAGCATTTGGCTCCGACAATCTCCTAATCTGTCACAATGGGTATGCGAGAGGTCCTCTACTTCCTCTTCTGGTGCGCCGCATATGGATCATATTTTAAGTGTTTCTTCTATATAACTAAAGGTTACACCGCTCTCTCGCCCACACTCCACCTCATCAAGCTCATCATTATAAAGTTATTATATCACCTATTTCTAATATTGTGAGGGTAGTTTATATAGTAAATAGGATTTATGAGTGAGAATTTTTGTTAAGCTTATGCTATATCTACAATTTACTATTCTATAAATGTGAAAGATACAATGGAACAATCTATTCTATCCAGATTTCATGGATATAGTATAATGTGGCGATTTGCTTTAGGTAGCAAATTTAAGCCTTTATCTGAAAAATATAACTTAATTCTCATTTTATACTGTAAGTTTTGTATATTTTGTGTTAATCGTTGAGAGAGCTATTTGAATATATATATCCTATTATACTTAAGTGATTATACGTTTATGTTTGCTTCATCGTAACATTATGGTTCTTTAGTTACTATGTTATTCTTAATATTGTTAGCACTTTTATTGTATATGGTCGGTTTCGATCTTAACTCGTAATGATTTAGGGTCCAGTTATTTAATATATATTATCGGTCATCATCCCCGCTATATACACACGCTAATACGCGGAGTTGCTATTTTAAATAGTGTATACTATGCTTCTTGTGCAATTCTTAGTCACCTTTTACTATCACTGATCGCACTTCAAACTTTAATGTCACTTAGCTAAGATTCTTCGTATATGGTTCTCAGAATGATATTATTAGAGTAATGGTATTTATTATTGGAATACAAAGATATAATAGTTAGTTGTCAAACGGTATATTTTACAATTGTTTCATGTAAAACTATTATAACAATGATTATTTATTATATTAATAAGTATTGATAAAAATATTGATAATTAGTATATCTATTTTGCCATAGTGTTAATTTTATGTTATTATTATACTCGCTTCGTTCTAAGTAATGATGGAACTTTGTTATGTGTTTATGACTCTTTATTCGTCTCACTCTCGCTAATCGCTAGTTTTATTATGTAAAGTATGTTTATAGTTATTTATGTGGTTTATGTTATTTAGTTATATTAGTTAGCATTGTTTAATTTGTCATGCGATAGATAGGTAGTGGTATATATTATTATATATTTTATGTTACGTTATTTTGTTAAGATTATAATACACTTAATTAAATACTTATATGTTGTATAAAACCTTAGCATATGCGATATGTTCTAATGAAATGTAGTCGAGGATAAAATATTGATTTGTCTCATAGCACTGTTTAAGCTTAAGTTTACCTATACTATACCTCGATCAAGCTAGCGGAACTTTCTTCTCAATTAGTTAGTACAAATTATTTCTAAATTATTCGCAAGGTGTGTTATGTGAGGTAATTTATTTTATATATATTTCCTAGTCTTCACTTAGAAATGATATGTTTAGCTTTATTTCTGTGAAATAAACTTGTTACGTAATTAGCATATATTTCGTTAAAGGCCGGTAGTGTGTTTATAACTATGTAATTAATAATGCATTATCTTAAATAAAAGTCTGATTTTATATTTATGATATTAAACTTTTTTTATGTTTGATATCAACTTTATACGTTGGTGCCGTTTATAAGTCGAAGGTATAGGTTAAAATTAGATTATAAATTTTTGTTAAAAATTGCTAAGTTTAATGATATCAAATTAATCATTAGTATAATGTTAGAGATAATTCTATTGATTGATTTATGTACTTGAGCTTTAACCGTGAATAATACTACTGATGGAACTAATATATATTAAGTCTAGGTGAATGTATTTAAGCATAGTTTATTCTATAGTAAGTATATTTCTAAAGTGCACTGTTGATATTCGCTAGGTAAGGCTGTTTTAAATTCGATATCTAGTCACTGATTAAGTATTACAGATTGTGTGAATTCTAGTGTTTAGTGATAGTTAATAGATTTTAATTATGATATTTTGTGAATAATGATAATGAAAAAAACTTTGTTATGTTAGCATTTATTCGTTGGTTCGTTTGATAGTTAGGTAAGAGTTTTTAGAAATAAATTTTTGCTAAATAGTACTATGTTATAATAAAATAATCATTGATTGTTATTTGAAATTTAGAAGCTTGTGGAAAAAGAGAAGTTTAAATATAGATGTGATGTTCATTGTTGCTAATCTCTAGTCTAACTTTGTAGGTAACCATTAGTTAGTCGCCTTTACTGTTGTTAAAGATTTATAATTGCAAGAATTTGGCTGTTAATATATAAATTGATGAGATTGATAACAAGGGTGATATTCATTGATCAGTCGACTAGTGTTGGCAGAGAACGAGAGTTTCACATGTTGTGTAAACGCTCTTTTGGGTATAATATTATGTTTTTTCTTTTCTAGATGTGATGACAACGATTAGCTCAGTTTCACTTCTCACTGGTCTAATACTCATGCTAACATTCGTGACGGCAAATAAGGGATAGTGTTATAGTTCGGATATAATATATTTTTTCTCCTGTGCTCACACGTTATTATTTTGTTTAAATACAGATGTATAACGCTATTGAGCGACCATACTTAATATATATATAGAAAATACACATTTGGCAAGATGTGGAGAGGATAAAATTTGAAGAGTTTCGATGAGTGCTATTTGTCGTCTTACGTTGATCTCCATATTCGAAACAGTGTAGGGAGTGAAACTTTGTTATTAATTCATGCAAATTATCTCATGACGCAAAAATGTTTTGTGTTCGTTGTCTAGTGTTACTGTTGTTCCATATATTATGTGTTTCTTAGTGTCCCAGGATGATAGAATAGAACATGTATAGATATTATATATTTTATGTGTAATTGTTACGTTCGACACAGTGTATTGTAGGTGGTCAGTATGACTAGATGGGAATATTGAATAGTATAAAAATTTATTGGTTAAGTGATTATGTTATAATCTAATAATTCAATTTTTACTTATGAAATTTTATTTATTTTAAGATTTGCTATTATTTTTTGTCATAGATGGTTATATCTGTGTTTAATACTCCTGAAATAGCTTCATATCTAATTAGATCATAGATCATGGAAGGGTGAGAGGAAATGGTAGGGTGGTTACCACTATATATTTATAATATTTTTAATCTTTACTGTCTTTTTAGTCATCCTTCTTTGGTTTCGGGGTCATGCTAAACACTATCTTGGTGTTCTTCGATTTGGAGATATCTCTGAATTAACCTAATCTTAACGCAATAGCTCTTTTATTTTCTCTTTAGTGGTTATGATATTACCAAAAATGATTACGCATTCCGATTTCCTATGATTTTAATTGTCAAGCTAGATATTCAATAGGTGCATTAAATTAATTCATACGGATTAGGGTGGGAGGTGGTGCGGGTTTGGATTATAAGGCATTATTTATGGAGTGAATGACGCACATGTTATCGCGTTATATAACATCTCACAAGCTATAAAAATTATTCTCTTAGTTAAAGCATCAAAATTTACTAATTAATACACGCACTCATAATCTAATTCTATATAGAGAAAAATAATATTTGATAATGAGTTTGATATTTAGTGTCAGTTTTCATATCTAAAGGTTAAAGGTTCCAATAAATTAAAGTATTCTTTTAAACTAATTTTATTCAATACATTTATTAAATAAAAAAACGTTTTAAAACTATTTAATTCATATAAATAAAACGCAAATTAAAAATAAATACAAAAATTAACGACGCTCATGTCAAATTTTACAAATTTAATAAAAAATTAATAAAATAAAATAATTAAAACCAAACATGATGTAATATATATAAATGAGTTTAAAACTTATTTAATAAAATTTAAATTTTATCTAATGATTAATATTAAACGTTGGCATAGATAATATAAATGCAATTTTATAAATATGGTAAACCACTATGCCTTACATACATTTGATGTATAATATTAAATGCCAGTGTTAATCATTAAAATTTATAATAATATATATATATAATATTATTATTAAAATATACACACAATACGAATATACAAGATCGACCGTGAAACTCTATAACATCTCCATAAAATGAAAATATAATGAAAATAAGCAACACGCTCGATAGATATCGATACAAAATAGTACACGTACGAGTGAGAGTTTTAATGAAGCATTGGACGTAGTAATATTAAAAAATAAATAATCGTATCTTGTTCTCAGTTTCTCTCAAGACCTTGATCTTCGTTCATGGAGATCCTGACGGAAAAGATTTGTCTCTATCAAATCTACATTAAACAAATGGCTTGTTGACATGTTTAGAGAGAATTCGTTGTTCATATAAGTAACATACAGGTTTGTATCAAACTCAGGTCTAACGGTTAGTACACCAACGCAATGCATTAAGAAGGATAGGCAGAATGGCATTTGACCCTCTTCAAGAAGTGTAACATTATAAGCCTTTGGCTATAAATTCATTCTATATCACTGATGAGGGCATATAGTTGGGTTTTACGTCCCTTTATAATTTAGCGATTTGATTCACTTTACCGTTGACTCAACGAATGTTACTGAGTAAAGCGTCAGTCGCTCACAGTCGAAGACACCCATTATCGGTGCACTGTGTAGTGCTACTCGTCTTTTGCTTTCGGGACACAGGACTCTTCTCGTTCTCAAGTTCAATCTCTCTTTCTCCTCCTATTCACACTATTCCTCTTCTGTGGCCTCTCCAATTTTTTCTATTTAAATTTCAGTTGGAATTTCCGTGGACTGGGATAATTAAATTAAACATTAGTCTTCTGAGCTCTCATATTTTAAATATTCTACGACCATAACATATACAAATTCAGATTACACACATTAATTAGGGGCTAATACTGAATATTTGCTAATTTCTCATGATACATCACTATAACATACCTGCTATCAGCACTGAGTTGTCCGAGTCTGACCTTCGTATACCGTACTATTATATCCCGACTCCGACTTATACACGTAACATCTCGTGAACCTAACTTTATCAATATACCGAACCTTCTTTACTTACCGATCTTATTTTAGGATTTAACTTACACTTTCATTTCTTCCTCTCACTTCATTTCATATTCCATGACTATCTCTTTAACGCATACAGTACGAATTTTCTTTATTTTCAGAGCGGGATTCCCCTCGAGGTGACACCGCAGGATGGCCACATACTAAATTGAGAGAGCTACTTCTGATTAATCATTCCTTGCCATCTTACTATATTGCCTCTTAAATTCTGTCATCACTCTAGGCGGTAACATTTAATATCTATATTGGTTCAAGGTGTCTACCAACGCGCCCCCTGAGGGGGTGTCCAGCGGCCAAGTATCCTAACGTTTATATTCACGTGTCGAAGTTTACTGCCCTCACCGACCGCAGCAGGTGAGCTCGTAAATTTATTGGAAGGGGATATACGTTAACTAGATAAGTTACCCTCTACAAATGTATTGGAGAAGAAAAGGTATAGTTATTACGACTTAGTTACTTTAACTTATAACTTATATAAAAACTAAAATAAAAATTTAGTCAAGCTCTATTGACCCTCAAATTTGAGGTCTTGCCAGGCTATTAAGGAACTCATTATCTTAGGCGCATAAAGTCATATAAGATCCTAACGATTTTTAGAATAAATAATTTCACCAATAGATTCATGTCGGCATCTTATGACTTTGATATACTATTATGCTCCAAACGCCTCCTGAACTCAAATTTCAACTCATTCTTTGAACATATTCTAGTAATCAACCCTTAAATATTGACGTTTCATAAGGGTGAGTCAAAAATTAACCCACCATAGAGAAATCTTCACATAATCATGTCGGTACATCTAATTGGTGATAATTATTGGGTGATAATCAGGTTCGAAGTGAACCTTCGTGAAAAACACCTCAGCGCACCAGTAAGTAATAAACCTCATTTGAAATCTTGATTCGCTTTAAAGCGTTACAGTAAATAAACCCTGGAACTATGCGAGGATATAAAACGCAGTGAAAATGCGTGAGTGAATCGTGGATTTCGGAATCTATGAATTTTAATGATCAGGATACCAAAACTCAGGACCCAGCGGGTAAAAATGAAAAAATATGCAATTTGAGCAGACGAAAAGCTGAAATCCAATGGGTGAGAAATTCTGTTAACCCTGCGTTAATATAGTAAAGGTGAGACATAAAGGTGACTGTCACCTATGTCCGTATGCATTAACATATATACTAACTTATAGAATACATAACTTTTGATTCTCCAATTTACAGTAATCCTCACTACCTTATAAAACCATATATGTCAAATTAAATACTTGCATAACGATGACTTCCCTAATTTTAAACCCTATCCTACGCTTTGTTTGTCAAATAATTCACATAAACACCAGTGAAAATACAGTTTTATATTCTTTCTCTACAACTCTCATTTCCTCTATCTATTGTTTAATGTAAAAGTGATTTGTGATTCCACTACAATCTCTATCACTAAACTTAAACGCTCGCCTTGTTTTACTTTCCACCATCAGTATCTTTTCACAGGACTCTACGTTACTCTTTTACGACAAAATACCTATCTAATATAATGATCTTCCCATATCAAACATATCAATTAACTAATTTCTCTATAATGCTTGCAGTTATCTCCCTTACCCTTAAATAAGTGTATTATTACTGTATTATGTGCTGCGACTCTAGCTCCAATCCGTCGTGAAACTATATGATAAACCAAGTAAACGCTTATGTTACTATATAACTTTCCACAACTCTCAAGAGCATAGGGATTAGTCTCAATATTAAATCATCTTCGAGCTTACCTGATTCTTGATTATTTCGCCAGTTATTGTGTGTTGTCTATCTTTAGTGCTGTGTTGGTAGTGTTTGTGATCCATTTTCGTGTTGATAGTGCTTTGTGTTTCGACTGTCTGCTCTAACTCGTCGCGCTTCATCGCTGTTTTCGCTGTACTCTATTGTGTTGGTGTAAGTAATCTCAGTGTGACAAAGAATTACAATATTATTTATTTATTCCATATCTTGTTTTGTATTTCATACAAACAATCGAGATCTTACACATATCATTCTTTTCTTTCTCTTGACTGTCAATAAAATTAAATGTCATATGTATTTTAGTAGAGCGTTTCTTACTCCCGTCTACACACTCCTGCTCTACAAATTTTACAAAAGCAATCATCCACTATAATATATATTGTACTAGTGAAACATAAGTCGTTTGTTAAAATTATTTCAGATATATGTCTATTTCTTCTATTCTTTCACACTCGTGTTCTTACGCTTTGAGGGCTATTACTCATTATATATTATTATATAAGTTTATATATTATATAATATATACTAAATTAAAATATTATTGATTATATATATTATATTATATATATATATATATATATAATTAATATGATATATATTAATATATATTATATATATTAATTCTTATATTAATATAATATATATACTTATTATATATATATAGTAGCTAATATTAGTATTAATATATATATATAATATATTACTATATGATTAATATATATATATAATATATATATATATATTATATATATATATATTATTTAAGTATTATATATTATATTACTACTATATTAATTATAATATATATAATATATATAAGTTATATATAATTATAGGTATATGGGGTCAATATAATACTATAGTATATATATATTATATTAATATATATTTATTAATATATATTATTTAGTGATGATATGTAGCTTATAATTGGTTTTATATACACGATATATAACTACTATATACTTTATACCTAAGTTCTTTCAGTTTTTTGTATTCATAAATATAAGAGGAAAGCTTTGCAACAATTCTCTGCTTAGCCATTTAGATATTATAGATTTAATATATAGATAAGATAATATATAGAGATAGATAGATTAGATATTAGATATTTAAATTAGAATATCATACTTGCAAAAATTTCACTATAAATATTTTATTTTTAATTTGTATATAGCAAAAACTAAATACTATTCTAAAAAATTTAAATAAACTATTAGATATACATAATTTAATAAGGGAGAAAAATATTACTTAATATACTTATTAATATAAATAATATTTAATTCTTAGATTCTCCAAAGATAACACTATTGAAACAATATGAGGAAAGAGAAAGCATAAATGGGAAAAAAATGGGTAAATGGAAGTTTTAAGATGCATGTATTTATTGGAGAACAGACTAAACGAATTCTTATTATTATTATACAGTAATAATTATACTACTAAATAAGAAATACTTTATTTTATATTTATTTCACAAAAAAGATTATATTAGGTATTATACTCTTATTTTTAATTCTTGGTGAGTTGGTTATTTATTAATCAAATAATATTTATATATATTATACTATTATATATATTATTACTATATATATAATTTTATATATAATATATATATTTAATTATATAATATATATATATATTAATTTAATATTATTATATATAATATATTATTTATTATAAAATATATTAATTAATTATAATTATTATATATATATATTATATTTATATATTATATATTAAATATATATATATATCCTAATACTTACTTAATCAATTTTATATAAGTAAGGTTTAATATAGGGTATGGGAAGTTAAAACTTGGAGGTATGCTAACAAAAAGTATAAATTTCCACTAATTGCACCTATAAATTTTATTTTTATATTTTATTTAATTAAATATATTTCTTAAATTCTATTAATATTAAACCAATTTTAATTTATTTTTTAAATATTAACATTTTTTATTTTATTTATAATTCATTGGATAGGAAATCGTCTAAACTTTCAAACGGTTTTAGGTAAAGATTATATAATATGAACTGTTATGGATAACTAAAATTTGGGATTCGGTAATTTTTATAGTAAGGTTATATATAGAATAGTAGTAGTAGTAGTAGTAGTAGTAGTAGTTATGTAATAGTTAAAGTTATAAAATAAGTTATTTATATTAAAATAAGAATAGTAGTAGTAGTAAATGTAGTAGTAGTAGTATGAATGTAGTTAGTAGTAAGTAGTAGTAGTAGTATAGTAAAAATATATAATATAATATAAATAATATAATAATAAATATATATTAAATAAAATAAATAATAAATAAATAATAATAATAAATATATAAGAATAATAATAAATTAATAATAATAATATATAAAAATTAAATAATAATAATAATAATTAAATAAAATACAATTAATAAATACAGAATTTTTTTATGTAATAAAATTTGAATGCTTTTATTGAAAAAATCTCCTTTCAAAGGATTTCATTATTCTTAAGATCTTATCCTTATTGAGAATATTATTCTGTTGCTTGATTCAAACGAGGTACAATAACCATGCATTAGCAAAATCTCCAACATTTACACAAATATAATTTTAATTTTTTTTAAAAGAAAGTTTTTCTTACCACTTAAAGATTGCAGATGCTTACCGAAAATATAATAATAACTATTATAAAAATCAAATACACATAAATAAAATTACACTGTTTAAGAGACAGAAATATATTTATAAATATGATTAATACATAAAAGTAACTATTATTATGATGACTATAATTATATTTTTTAATTCTTAATTATCTAAATGTTTAAACTAAAAGTTATATTTGAATTAACTATAATTATTATATTTTAATTTTTGTGTGTGATGTACTGTCCTCTTTAAGTGAGCAATGATCTCCCCGAACTAAGTTCCGAGAGTCTGAATATTTGCTATTATAGATTAATATTCTTTGCTTGTTTAAGTTCACGATGGAAAGTTATTTACTTTTCTTTATATTATTATTTTGAGGTTATCGGATTTTTGATATTGTTTAAATGGAATATCTTTAATAGTATAGACATAGCGAATCTCTCGAGGCTATTATTAACTTATGTCTGGCAAAAACATTTTCCACTGCTGCAGGGATCGTATGATTGTGATCCCGTGAAGCACCCTTTCGTTGATGGTGAGATTGAGGCTATACGCGCTTGTTGTAACGTATTTTCAACGTATCTTGAGAAAGGTGAGTTTCGCAATTCAACTATAAGTATTAAAACACTAAAAATACAAGAAAAATAAACATCCAAAAAATAAATTTAGTACAATTTATATAATAATTTGAATGACAAAAAGTCCTTATATTCTAAAATAATAATTTAGCTATTTTATAAGGTTAATTCATTATGATATAAACTATAAAAATAAATTTTGATTTAATTAAAAAATAAATTTTATATCCAATTTTTATTAAGATTTTTTGTATTTTAAGAACAATTTTAAATCGTTGCATTATATTCTAATATTTTTTTATATTATATATCATTCTGATTTTATAAGTATATGAAAAAATTTGTCTAGTCAAAAATATATTATATCCCATTTTATAAGTTATCCTATCATATAAATATATTATTCTATCTTATAATATATCATATCTTATAATTAATAATATTTATTATATTATATAAATTTTACTATGGTAATATAATATATTTTTAATTATTGATATGTTATCTCTTTATTATATGTTATATTATTTTACAATTATAAGTTAAGCTTATAAATATATTCTTCTCTGATAATTTATACTCAATCTATAAATAGTTATATCTTAAAATTTATATTGTTTTAATTATCTCTTTTTGTTATAAAATATTTAATATTATTCTTTTCAGTATATATATTATATTCTTAATTATTAGTTAGTAAATTGTGCAATGACTAAAAATAGAATTTCTATTGGCCCAAAATTTGGTTATAGAACATTGTAGAGTTTATTCTTTATTACAATATTGTAGAGTTTTATTATATATTACCTTATTTTACAATTATAAGTTATCATATGAATTATTTTCTCTGATAATTTATCAATCTTATAAAATATTAATATCCTTTTGTAAGTTATCTATCATATAAATATATTATTCTATCTTATAAATAATATTCAAGTTTATTAACATTTGAGAAATATAATAAATTTTTATTACATAATTTGATAATTATCTTATAAATAACTTTTATTATTGATATGTTATCCTCTCTTATATGTTACCTTATTTTATAACTACAAATTATCATATAAGTTTTCTCTCTGATAATTTATCAATCTTATAATATATATATAATATTATATTCCTATTTTTATAAGTTATCCTATCATGTATAAATATATTATTCTATCATAATATATAATATCTTATAAGTTACAAAATTTGTTAACTATCTTATAAATAATTTTAACTTATTGATATGTTATCCTCTCTTACATGTTACCTTATTTTACAAATATATATATAATATTTTACAATTATAAGTTATCATATAAGTTATTCTTTCTGTTAATTTATCAATCTTATAAAATATAAATTTATCTGTCTTAAATATCTAAGATTTTGAATTTCTGTAATTTTATGTGCATTATTGCATTAATTAATATTATGTGTTTTGCTAATGTAAGCTTTTCAAAGTAACAATTTAATTACTAATTAATTATTAATATTGAATAATAAGTGGGGAAAACATTAAAAGTGTTTAATATATAATAACATTGATCAAAGCCTCTCTCTCTCTCTCTCTGTCGTGGTTGTCCAGTGGGTTGAAAATAATTTCTTTCAATTTAGTATCTCAGTCTTTGTGTTACTCCTTCGTGTCTTGTGATCAGATTCGTCAATCTCGTCCTCATTTTATTCACCTATAAATTCTAATACTTCTTCTCGTTCTAATTGTGAAGAATTACTTTTTCAATAAGATATTCAATTCAAACCATAACCAGATTTTTATTATACCTACGCGAAGCATTGTGACTTTAGGAAGAGGTGAATCTGAAAATGTTTATTTTTATGAAAAAAAATGATTTTGATCTTCTTTCTTCTCCGCGCTAGATAGATATATAAAAAAGGAACAATATTATTTTATTTGAAGCAAAACCATTGATAGTGAATTCGAGGAAAAAAGAACCATAAAATATAGAGCCAAACATATGAAGTACGAGAGGAAATAAATTAGGCCTAAAAAATCGAAGGGACAGTGCTTGATTGTTAGTTAAGTTTGGGTTTAACAGTATCTCTAGAAAACTCGCTGTTTTTTCCCAAAATAAAAAAATTTTGGGGTCTGTCCCTCTAATTTGGGAGTTGCGTTAATAACTATTATACTATCATATTCTCATTCTCATTCTTACCTTCATCTCTACTCTTCTCTATATATTATTATTTACTTATACTTACAATATATTTCTTATTATATATATTATAATATATACTAGTATATATATCACTTCTTTCTTCTTCATCTCTATCTTCATCTCTATCTCTATCTCTATTTAAAAACTCTTCTCTACATCTCTCTCTCTATATCTCTCTCACTCTCTTTTGTCGTCCACCCCCTCTTCACTCATTATTTTATCTAGTTGGAATGGGAAAGGAGAGGGAAGGAAATTTTTATCTATCTATCTATCTATCTTCTATCTATTATCTATGCTATCTATCTATCATCTAATCTATCTATCAATCTATTATCTATCTACTATCTAATCTATCTATCAATCTTTCTATCCATCTCAACCCTCTCCTCCTCTCTCTCTCTCATCTTCTCCCTTCCTCTCTTCCTCTCTCCTCTCTTCTTCTCTCCATCTCTGTCTCTCTTCTTCTCTCTTCTCTCCTCATCTCTCCCCTTGCTGATTCGCATTCCTCTCTCTCTCTCTTCTGCTTCTCCTCTCTTCTCTCTCTCGTCTCTCTCTCTCTCTCTCTCTGCCCCTCCTCTGCATCCTGTTTGCCTACCCCTTCATTCATGTCTTGAATTCATCCTTAATGAATCTGGAAAATCAGCTTATATTCTTCGCTTCCTCGTCTCGTGTATTTATTTCGTCTTCTTTTCTTCTGATAAGATTAGAGAAATCGATGCTCGGTTCTCTCATTCGAATAAGCGAGACGTTTGGGCAAGTTTAGGACACACGTGTTTCGGTTAGAAACGTTTATAAGCAAACAGACACAAAATATAGTTTCAAGATCAGGGTGAGTCTATAACAAACGTGCTTTATTTTAAAAAACATTTTTCAAATGGTTATAAAGTAAAATGAGAACAAAATTATTATGGTGACATTTTGGTTTTGGTTTTAGTTTTGATTTTGGTTTTGGTTTATTTATGTTTTATATAATTTTGATTTATGGTTTGGTTTTTATTATTATTATTTTTTTGGTAACTTTAGTTTTAATTTTGGTTTTTTGTTTATGGTTATGGTTTTGGTTTTGATTTTGTTTTTGGAATCACTAAATGGATACTATCACTACATATTTGAATGCTATCATACAAATTGCTTATATAATATACTATATATTAATATATATATATATATATATATATAATATAATATATATATTAATATAATATATATATATATAGATCATTAACTTATCCTGAAACCTAACTAACTAACCTAATGCTTAAACTTAAAACCTTAGCACTATAACCTTAAACGCTCACTAACTTTCTAAATTATAATTAACATTATTACCTATATTAACCTAATTAACCTAAAATTGTGTCCCGAAGAAAATGTAATATTGAGTTTTTTGTTATAATATTATAAATTATATATATATATATCATATATATATATTATATTATGATATATATGAATATATTAGTATAATATATTTATTATATATTATTATATATATATATATATTAAAATTATATATATAATAGTAATATCTTTAATATTAATATATAAACACTATAATATCTATTATATATAATATTATATAATATAATATTAATTATCTAAATATAACATATATATACTATATATATATATAATATATTATATATATATATATATATATTACTATTTAATTAATAATAATATATATATATTAATATTTAATTATAATATATAATATATATATATATCAATTAAGTTAATATATATATATATATATATATATAATATAATATAAAATATATATATATATATATATTATATATATATATATATTTATATTAATAATTATATATAGTATTATATATTATATATATATATATATATTAATATTATATTATTATATATGATATATATATATATATAATAATCATATATATTATATTATCATATTATAATATAATATATATATATAATAATATATATTTATATAGATTATATATATATTATATATAATATATATAATATTATATATATATATATATATATATATATATTATATTATATTAATATATATATATATATTAATATATAATATATTATATATATTATATATAATAGCTATTTATATATAAGTAAGGTGTACCGGAATTCTGAGAACTCATTTAAAAGTTTCCGACTCGGAATATTTTTCACAATATCAAAGAAACTCATAAAAACATAACATTTATTTAATGTATATATAACTCGAATAATTAAAATATAATTTAGGCTGTAAATAAGGTCCTATGCATCATTAAATAAAATCTCATTAAAAAACGTCAACTACCATATTATATATATCTGAATAATAATATTTACTCTAATCCGTATTTAATGTTGTATGATTCTTCTGTGAAAATTCTTTAATGATATAACCAATTAGTCATGTTATATATGATTAATTATTTAATCTAATTTAAGCTATTTAATTAATCATTGATTTTAATTATCTAATATCTGAAAATTATATTTATTAATTATTTTATTGATTTATATATCTCTATTTATAATTAAATTATTATATATATTATCTTATCTATAATTTATAGACGTTTATTTTACACTTTAATATTTGAAAGAATTTTTGTTGAATTTCCAAATATTATTTTAATTAAAAGTAATAATTATTGTCTAGTTAAGACAGTTATTAAATTATATAATTTAATTTATTATTATTATTAATTATTATTTTATATTAATTTATTAATTTAATTTATATATCATTCAATAATTTTAATTATTTATTCTTTATATGAATTATTAATATTCTTTTCAATTGATATAATTTTTATAGTGAAAGAATTATAAATCTATATTATTGTGTGTGTCATATGTATATTATATATTTATATTTATTATATACTTTAATTTTAATTATCTATTAGTTTATATAATTATTGATGTATATAATTTATTATGTAATTATTT
>JABUQX010019823.1:0-2500 GCA_015478945.1 Trachelipus rathkii
ATATATATGATAATATATAATTATAATATACACTGCATCTATATTAATTATATATATTATATATATCTTATATATATATATATAATATATATATAATTATTAATTATAGTATATTTTATAATATTATTATTGATATAGTTTCACAAGTTTGTTTCACTCAATCATCCCTCAATCTGGGAAAAAAAAAGCAATAATGTACCCAATTAAACCAGAAAAGGAAAGACCCAAACTCCCTCTTATTCGACCATATTTCTGTCCGCTATGTGCACAAATGGGAGAAGATCATTTCTCACAATCCATGCCCACTTTCATTACCCACAACCAACATGCCCTTCATAGTCACTCTATTCAACGATGTTTTCTGTTTTTATTTTATTTTTTTTGTATGTTAAAATATGAATTTTATAGTTAAAATATATTAGATATATTATTTAATAATGTTTTTTATATTTTTACAATTTTTTTTTTTTTTTTTTTTTTTTTTTGGATTGAT
Organism: Trachelipus rathkii; assembly: GCA_015478945.1. Lineage (NCBI taxonomy): Eukaryota > Metazoa > Arthropoda > Malacostraca > Isopoda > Trachelipodidae > Trachelipus > Trachelipus rathkii. The sequence continues at coordinate 494 of JABUQX010019823.1, forward strand.
TGGAGTTACCTTAGATTTAGCAAATAAACTGGCAACTATATAGTTTGAGAATTTATGGCACTTTTTAAAAAAATTAAAGGTTTAAAAACCTGTGCTAAACTTGCCCTGTCAATCTACTACTAAACTCATCTATTCTAAGACATGGTACATTCAACCAATAAATAAGTATATACCCAAACAACAAATATTAACAGACTTATGTTTTGAGTAAACAGTAAGTCTTTGTGTTATAGTCGTTGTCGTAAGTCTGCAGTGTGTGCATAAGATTTTATTATTTATCTTTATTATTATTTTATTATTATTATTTATTATTATATTATTTTAAGTATTATATTATATTATTATTATTATTATAAGTTTTATATTTTTTATATTATTATATTTTATTATTTAACATTTTATTATTATTATTTTTTTTCTTCTTCTTTTTGGATTAATCGTAGCTTCGAGTTAAGAGAGTGTCTGCTTTCTTCTTCTTCTGCTTCTTTTTAGTATATTATTTTATATTATTATTTTATTATTTATTATTATTATTTTTTATTTATTTTATTATTTTATTTTATTATTATTATTTATTATTATTCATTATTAGACTTATTTCATTTTCGGGCTATACTTTTCATAGAGAAAAAACTGTCGTATTTAGAAAGTTTGTCTGTTTAGTTACGATTAAGAGTTTTGCTCCCACAGGGATGCTTATAGCTTCATACTCTTTTTTATTAAAAGAACATGAATATTATTAATATTATTTATTCATTATATTAATATAATAATATATTTATTATATATTATATATAATTATATTATATTAGAGGAGAGAGAGAGAGAGAGAGGAGGAGAGGGAGAAGAGAGGAGGAGAAGACAGACAGACAGAAGACAGAGACAGACAGAACAGACAGACAGACAGACTAGGCATGATAAAAATCCTAATAAATTTAAAAGGGAAACAAGTAAGCTATGGCTGAAATCGACTTGAAATGCTATCTCCCAAAGTTAACAATTCTACTACTCAGATCGTCAAATTATAACAATCTGTGTTTGTAATTAATATAATATAATTTCTTGAAATATCGAAAATAAGAAGAATACTACAAAAAAAACAAAAAAACAAAAAACAAACATTCAATTTTAAAGATTTTTTTAACAAAGAGAGACAAATTTAAGAAAAGGTAAAAAAAGGATGATATAAAGGAAGTGATTGGTTGGTTATTTGTTTATTTTGCAACTGTTTAAAGTATTTTTTGCATTGAAAAATATTGTCTTAAAAATAAAAATTGATTTTAGTTACTGCTAAATCTCTTTTTGTTCTCTCTTAGCTTTACGTTATGTGATATTCTTCCATTATTCTTGTATATAATATAATAATTATTATATATTAATACTAATAATATATATGATTTTTTTAGTATGTGTTGATCATGAATACTATATTTCTTTATTTATATATTAATATTATATTTTATAAAATATTTTATACATATTAATTTTATATTATATACATGATATATTTATATAATAGATATGATATTATATATATTTATAATATATTAGGTAGTATAATATATATTATTATATATATTATATATATATAATATATATGTAACTTTAATATATAATTAGTTTAACCTGGAAAAAAGCATCATATCACCATCTTAAACCCAGAAAAGACCCCAAACTCCCCTTCTTCTATCGACCCATTATCCCTCCTAGTCGTCCCTGCAAATAATGGAGAAGATCATTCTCACCAAAATGCTGCCACACTTTCATTCCCAACCCACCAACATGGCTTCAAAAATCAACTCAGCTCTTATCACCCTGTTTTGTATTTTTATTTATTTATTTTTTTTTTGTATTTGTTAAGCTCACATCACTTATATTTAAAACTATATAATATTTTAATATAATAACGGTATTTAAGAGTTAATACATTTTTTTTTTTTTTTTTTTTGAAGAAAATATGTTTCGAAGAATTGGAGTTCTACAATTTTTTTGTCGAAAGACTTTGAC
>JABUQX010019823.1:7500-22500 GCA_015478945.1 Trachelipus rathkii
TTTGATCTGTTAATAATTGTGATATTTTATTTAATTATTTATATTATTTATTTGTATATGTTTATTAATATATATAAATATTAATTTATTATTAATAAAATATATATTATTATATATATTTTTTATATGTTTATAGTTATATATATTTAATTTTATATATTAATTTAATTATATTTGTTATTATTTATTAATTTTAGTTATATTTTTTTTCTTAGTTGAATATCATTATTTGTAATTCTCAATTAATATTTTTAATTTCACTCTTTCTATTGTTTAATTGCCTGTCTTTATGTTCTTATCTTCTTGGCGTTAATCTGTTTTAACCATATTATCATCTGATTTGTCTTGTGGGGATTCAGAGTGGAGGATGGTGGGTGGAAGGCAATGGTTGGGAGGGGGATGGGGAGGGGGATGGTGCAGAAGTGGAGGAATGTGCAGGGGCGAGGGAATATTAATTGTTGGATTGACATTAATTGATTTTTGAGCTTATAGTGAATTGTATTTCTCGGCTTGGGTTTTATAATACGCTATAATATATATATAATATTTATATTATATTATAATATATTCTAATATATTATTTAATATTTATTATAGGGCAGGGTTATGTCTGATGAGATGATTGAGGTTACGTGGGGTTTCTGTGGGTGTGAAGTCGGGTATTTTGTCTGCGGGTTTGTAATAGTGTGAGGAGGGGGGGAGTTTCTGTGAGTTAGGTGCAGGTTTTCATTATCTTTAGTGTTTGAGGATGTGGAGGTAGTGGGACTGGTCATATAATATGTATTTATATAATTGATATATTATAATATTTTATTATATATTTTTTTTTGGATTTCATGTGTAGGATTTGCGTGCATAAAAAAAATTTCCTTATTCATTATGAGATATTTCTATATTATATAATCATCACTGTCAGTCCTTTGTGTTAAAGTTAACTTTAATATTTGTCTATTTTCATTTTATTTTGTTATTTAATTTATCATTTGTCTGTCCTTATATAATCACTGTCTGTCCTTTTTTGTGAAAGCTCATCTAATTCTTTTTAAATTAAAAAAATTTATTTTTAGTTTTTTGATTTTATATTATTTCTTATTCGTTATATATTTGAGGGTGTCAGCGGGGTGGGTATTTTTTTCTTCTGGATTGTAAGGATTGCTGTTTGATGATTGAGTATGAGCTTATTGTTGTATCTTTTTGAAGTTCTCTGTGATTCCTAGTTTGGTTTTTGATTTATTTTAAATTTCTTGTTTTTTATGTAGAGACGAATTTTTGATTTTAATAAATGTTTATTGCTGTTATTCGTTTTAATTTTTTGTTTTATTTGTAGTAAGTGATTTTAATTGTACAATAATGAATTAGTAAATTATTTTTTACTTTGTATAATATTATATATATATATAATTATATTTTTTTTTTAGTATTATATATTTATAAAATTATTATTATTTTATTATATTTTATGCTTATTAATTTGAGTGAAGTGCATATTATTGTGTCGATTTTTATATTCTTTAGGATGGTTGTTAATGGTGGATTTACTATTATTGCCCTTTTTTATATTAATTTTTTAAATATAATATTATTAATATAATATTAATATTATATATGCTTTATGAATGACTCTCTAGGTTGTTATTATTTATGTTGGTGTTTGTTTTTGATTTTTTTAAGTTTGTGTGAGCGTTGCAGGTAACGTTTTCAATAATTGCAGCTTGTCCATATATGAGCAGTTATTATTATGTTGTGTCGTTACAACCATACTTAAAAGGTTTTTTTTTATGCTTTATCGTCCAGATTATAGATAATAGACTCTGGTAAATCTGATGAGAGAAGGAGGTAATGTAAAACATCAAAGACAAGTTTGGAGATGGCTTAACAATATCTTACGTCGTATAATAGTGGATATGTAAATTATATGCAGTTCGAACTCTCAAAATGGCTAAACATTTTTTGCTTCGGCGAGCAAGCTAAGTTCACCAAATATCAACTACCTGCTTCCTGTGCCATGGGACAGCCGGCGTCAAAGGATCACTGAATCATCAAAATGAGAATGGTCATAACGAGGAAACCTAGAACGCCATAAGTTGACAGGTAATACATCGTACCGTAACCACTGCTACAGTAGAGAAAACATTTTATTCATTACCTCCACTATCACATAAAAACTTGGGTTTATGAAAACCATATTTGTGAATGGCCCTTGGACCATTTGTTAGCTTCCGCTATAAAATATGACTCAACCTTTCCTGTGACCTGAGTGATCGAGAAGAATAATTAGCTTCATGGATTTATTGATGAGTATTATACCCACAAATATTACGACACCCTACCGGTCATATTGCTGCCTTTGCTATACAACAATGACTGTGTTAGAGGCTTTTTCAGATGTAGCACAGTATGCTTTTTCAGATGTAGCACACAATTTTCTGGGGAACAGCGTAATATAAAGTCACATTTCACTAAACCACTAATCATGTTTGTACAGGAACTGTCATAGATCTATTATCATTCTCAGTGATGTAGATATGTAGTTAGTAAAGGTGCACTACTTAACCATTCTCACCTAAGAAAGCTTCCTAATAAGACTTAAGTTCAATGGAAGGACGTATACAGGGCTAAGTGGATATTCAATATGTATGTATTCATCCGACTATTGTTGGAGCTTTGATTAAGGATTAATAATTCGCAGCGACGCTATGCACAGCTAGATTCTGTTATCTATTACTGAAATGATGAAAGTTACTTACCATCTAGAATTAGGTATGATAATTTAAAACTTAAACCCTATTCCTTTCTAATATACATTTATTGTATTTGTCCATATTTACTCTTATTTAATTCATTAGTGTTTTAATAATATGTTTAAATATTATTATTTCTATCAATAGACACTGTTTATACATATCATTGCGGATCGTTTTCTCCCTTCATTAATTATAAATATATATATTATACTATTATATATAATTAATATTATATATAGATTATATATATAATATAATATTATAATTATTATATATAATTAAATTCTATCATATCCTTATATATATATTCTATATAGATATATATATATATATATATATATTATATTATAAATATATTATATTATATAATATGATATATATAATATTTTATAATCTTTATATTAAATATTATTATAATATTAATTAATTCTAATGATAGGTGTTTAGAATGAGAGTGCCAGCTTTACAAGTGCGAAATTAATTATTCTATTTTACTGATAATACGATCGTATTATTGCGTTTTAATGTATGATGTAACCAATACTTTAGAACTCTACACTCCTTCTGTATCAGATATATAATTATTATATGTATAAAACAAGTATATTTAAATAAATTACTATATATGTTTAGTTAAATGGAAAGTGAAGTATTTAATGATATGACTTATTTTATTTATATTAATAATTTTTTATTAGCTGTATTTAATATATGACTGATTATTAGATTATGTCTAGTGATAGTAATGGTATTTGAGTGCTAGTGTAACTTAATTTTGATAGAGCTTGGGTATTGATATTAGTTAAATTCAATTGATTTGGTATAATGATATTGTAATTATTGATATGATTAGGTATTGATCATTTATTATAGTATAGGTTATTCTCACGTATTATTTGAATAATGATGTGAGATAGGTTTTGATATTAGTATATATAATTAATGATTATCGTTTTACAGTGTAATTTCGCGAGTTTTCTTTTACATTTTTTTTTCATTGCAGGTCATTTCAAATATTTTCTCATGTTTCATGAAAATAGGCTAGGGTCAGTATAATTAACAAGGACCTTCGTATACAATGTTAGGTATATGAAACAACTTTTTTCGGTGTCATTTCTCTTATAGTTTTATTTTGATTTTTTCTTCATTACAGTTTATTTCAAGCATTTTTTTTATATAGGAGATCCAAACCAATCGAAATTGGAAATTCAAATGAACGGGATCCAAATTAAGAACAGGAGTCCGTGCTAAATATCGTACAACAAATTCCACAGCCCTGCTTCATCAAAGTTCAAGCATTATTGTGTAGGTTCATCCTTAGCACAATTTGAATCCTGTAATTTCTACTTTAATTAAAATAATTTAAAAGGACAAATCTATTTATTGACCAGCATAATTAATTTATTTTATAGTTCGTCAGAGATATCCAAATATGTTCCGTATGTAATCCGTAAGCAAAAACATATTTTGAATGTTTATTAGATGCAAAGAGAATGTTATATATATTTATGAATAAAGAAGAATCTAATTCAACTTCAATAATCAGATGAAGATAGAATCAGTATAAAAAAGGTTAAAATAAAAAGAAAGAATCGAAAACAGCGCATACAGAAACAAGATAGAACACTCTTTAATTTTTTAGGGTTAAACTTTCACTCACATAACAGAAAAATATAGAATCTGATATTTATGATTAACAGATATCACTGATACATTAGAAATGAATCTTATACATTTGAATATAGAATCTGATTTCGGAACAGATAGATACAAGATTTAAGAATAGTTTTAAAGCACAAACACACGATAAATGAAGACTCAGTATCACTGAGTAACCTTATGGCTTAGATATGACTACTTTATATATTTAAGTACTTTATCTATTATTAGTAAATAGATATGAAGAAACCAAGGCATTAAAGGTTTTCTGATAAAAAGCATAAGTAAAATAATAGGATAGAATTAAAATTGAAAAATGAATGAAATCATTGAAGGAAAATCAAACCTGGGAACTTTAGTTGAATTTACCACTCAGGAAGAATAACACCATTGTAAACAAAATGGATTTAATAATAAATTAAATGAATTCAACTAGATTGTTAGCAGTTGATCAAATATAAAAGCAAGATTAGTTGGCAAAGGGTTTAGATCACATACTCTCTTACCAAATCATAGCCTTTGACTAATGAAAAGCAAACATTTTCTGTTTCCTGTAGCTAATTTAGTGTATTAGGTATGTTAGGACTTTAATAAGTGTATGCAAACTAATGAAATATGTCACTTTAATATAACAATTTTGATGTTTCAACTATAGGTCTAATTCCTTTTATGGAAATTTTTATATCAGAAGAAATATATTATATTAAACAATTTTACTTAAATTCTTTTGAAGAATGGGAGACAGATCAATCAATACAAATTAAAACTCAGTTTGTATGGGCTTAAGCAAGCACAAAGATGCTGGAATGAAAAAGAATCTTAGGAATACTTTATTTCTTTAAAACTCTACTAATTTTGTTTGTAAAAGTACCAATATTAGCTGATCTTCTTAGTCCTTTTAACTACGTTTAAATTCAGATGGTAACATATAACTCGTTCCGGAACATTTCCATAAATGGTTGATTTGAATGACTGTTTGCATCAACAAAGTCAATGAAGAATGTGCAAGAAATTTTTAGAAGAAATTTAAAAAAGGAATTCAATTAATAAATCTATATAAATTTCCGCACACATATTTTTTAGGAATTTTGAAAATTGAATCAAGACATGATGGGTGGTCCTAAATAGAAAATTAGTGTTCAAGTCAATGTTAATACTAAATTATGAATACATAAAGCGAATTTGGTAATAGGAAAATTGGCACCACTGCAGTGTTCTAACAACCTTCATATTTTTAAGGATATTATGTTACAACATGTAAACATTTGTTATTAAGCCAGGTGAGAGTTTTCCCTACTAGATCAGTTACAATAGGAAGCTGTTCTATATCTTGCAAAAACAGTCAAGGCAAGACCAAATATTGCATTTTGCGTGTTTAATATATCTTTGGCCAGAGTTATAAGTTGATATTCATAGATGTAAAAATACCATCTAGGCATTAATAGTAAGATGTTAAAAATCCTAAGTCTAAGAGTGTTTCAGTAATATACTATTGAAGGGTAACACGAGAAGGTATTTTTATATAGTTACAATGTGTAGAATCGAGAATCAATATTATTATTTTATAAACATGTGAAGGGTATCATTGTTATTAGCAATCATGCTGGGATGACTATAAATGTGTAAAAGTATAAAAACAGGGCATTCTCAAAACAAACTGTGTATTATTACATTGTTTTTTGTTAAGGTAATACTGCAATACCGCAATTTCAAGTTGGAGTATTGTCAAATAGATCGACTTTCTCGGTAAACTCTTGTGGCCCAAATAAACACAACAGAAAGCGCGCTAGATAAATTTATAGGCGGATCATTATGTTGAATGACACAAATAAGAAAAATATGATGTGGATTCATCACTTAATTTAGAGAAGGAAAGAAATATGAAGAAGTCTTACTCTAATTGAAAGCCTTACTCATTTGTGATTGACAACTGAAATGAGCAAGCTATTAAACTGAACTAGTAAATCCAATGAAATTTTCACATATAAGGACTAAGCATCATAAATGTCTTAAAACGTTTGGAAATTATATTCTTTCTTCCTCACCTATATTCTTCTATATAGTGAAAAAAGTTCTAAAAATCGTATGGATACATAGAAGTACTTATAAGGAAGGCTTACACAAGATTATTGCTCACACGTGAGAATCAACTTGCAGATGGGCTCACAAAGCCTCTACATCAACCAAGATTTATGAGCTTGAACAAAAAAATTGGAATGGATTAACCAACGTTTCATAACGTTGCTAGATACATATAAAACAATTATTTAGGTCGAAGAGTATAGATATGATTAATAAATAATTATGTATTTATCTATTCGGAATTGAGTAATTTTAAAATGATATATGGTGTTGTTATATGGTTACTGCTCTCGCTCTTCACAGTATACGACAAGATATTTGCTGGCCACCATTAAGCCGTTATTTTCGTATAAACCTCGCATCTCATAAGGTACTTGTGGTTATCTATATAGATTCAACATATATTGAGAAGCGTCGATCATCGATGTATGAGCTACACACGTGGTAGTACTATATGGGTTGTATGCGGGATATAACAGTTTTTTCATATGTTTAAATCCATATGGGCAATTTTTAATTCTAGTTGTTTAACTCATTATTAAATATCCATTATCGTACGGTTGTTTACCCATGTTGAAAGATACGATATATCTCTTAAGATGTATGATTGTTTTATTTATAAAAAGTATAATACTTACACTAATATAAAAATTAATATATTATTATTGCATTCCATAGAGATAAATAATTATAATTAGGTATTATATATATTGATAATATAAATTACTTTATTCTTATCTCATATTATTTTTCTATTACTAGAAATATATTCCTATATTCTATTATATAATATAATATTTATATATATATATATATATATATATTATAATATATATATATTATCATATCTTTATTTCTATTTATCTATCTATAATATAATATTCTCATATATATATCTTATCATATATCATTCCTCTATAGTATATATATAGATTATATTATATATAATATCATATCTATATATATATATAATATTATCATATTAACCCTCACTCATATATATATGGTAATTAGGCGGTTCGCGAGGTTATTAACCTTTATAGTTTTGGTCTTTTCCCATAACAACACGTTTATATTTCATCTTCTTCAAGTTACATTATGAACTGGCTAAGTCCGTTCCTATTCACACTTTTTAATGAATATAGCTGGCGTTTTCCAGTAAGCTTGACTGCCGCCCGTGTTTTCAAAATCGACTCGGAATACGCTTCGAATTTGAAAATACAAATTATTACTTCTTAACCAATCAGAGAACAGGAAATTTCTCTTTTGAGCTCGCACGCGATTCGTATAACGGCCAGAATGCGCCCTTCGATCAGCTTGACAATTGTAAACAACTCGCTCCCAGAGTTATATATATATATATATATATTATATATTAATCATACTACCTATACGTCCACCTATCATAAACACTATACTATTTATATAGGTACTATATATATACTATGGTATATCAACTACAGTATAAACATCTTTATATATCATATATCTAATAATATATATTACTATATTTATACTTAAATATATATATATATATTTTACCTATATAAATAACTATATATATATATATATATATATATATTTTACTACTATATATATATTATATACTATTATATATAATATTATATTAATATATATATATATATTATATATATATATATATATTCATTCATGGAAAGAACATATATATATATACTATATTATATAATTCGTTTATTTATATTCTTAATATAAATTTAACGTAGGTTGGCTATAAATATCCACTATATATATCTCACTTTTCTCTATTTTTATAATCTTTTTATTTTTGTATTATATATAATTTTTATTTAATCTTATTAAATTTATGCTTTAGTTAATAAGGGCAAATATATATTTACTATTATTATATTATAATACTATCTATATATATCTATAATATCAATCTATGAAGGTTAGATATATTCGGTCATAGCATGTTGAAGAATTCCTTACATTCTCTTAAACCATTCAAAATAGCTAAGACTAGATGACTGGTTGATAAGAGAGATAGTAAGCATTGTCTGCGATGAACTTGAGAGACGTTCTTCCCGGAAGGGGCTACTTTTGGACTCAACATCCTTGGTGGTGGGTTCGCAGCCCCTTCCACCAGAACGCCACAGAACTCCCCCCAGTGTACAATGCCGCAGAGTCTTACACTCCGCTCTGCGCACGCTGAAAGGGAACGTTGGTCAGCTGTCTTATATGAGAGCTAGGTGTCACATACCATTAAAGCCACTGAGAAGGCTTCGAACCACTCTGTACTCTACGTGCAGTTGGTCTGCACTGCAGTGAGAGCACAGATAACATGGCGTTACAGGGATGACGCGAACCGCGCAGCGCCAGCAGAAGAAACTTGACATTGATGTAATGCCAGGCGCTTGTTAATCGAAATTGTTGTACCAAACAAACTCTACAACGAATGTCTTGACCCACGACGCGAACAGTACGCATATTTTTCAATTACTTTGAGAAGAGTGATGGATGGGGCTTGGCTGGGGAGAGTATGGTGTTGTGCAACTTTTAAATGGATTAGGTAACACCAACAGTGGAGAACTAGATACATAATCCGGTGGTCCCAATCATGTATGGGGTATAGTTTGGTCCGCTTGTTGGAGGGATAGTATCCATTGGACCTTTACATTAATTCGGAGAGGATTTATGAGAATTTTGATCGGGTAGGTGTGAAAGGAGGAGTTTGAGGAGGAGCATTGGGGTTTTTGGCGATGAAAATTGGCGTGTTTGTTCTGTTTGGCCAAGGGGTGAGCTTATACATTTGGAACTCAATCGGTGGTGGTTGTCGAAGCACTCACTTAACCATCTATGATCGCTCACGAAATAGTATATATCAGTTGGTATGATACTTAGGGAATGTACTGTTTACCTATTTTATATAATATATAAGTGGTGTTCTAATACCAAATATATAGTTTTATTAATATACCTATTACTAATTTAATTATTATTATATTTTTTAAAATTTACCCTAATATTTATATCACTGGTTAAATAGTAGTGTTTAAACCTATGATTCACATGTTTGACTTTAGATTATCCATAATTCTTTAATATAAGTACATATAATACATATACAATAAAATTATTATAAACTATTATAAACTTTTTGACTTTTTAAATTTTTTACTATAAAATATCGATTTAACCAATACATATGTAAGTATGTAATATTAAAAAAAAATTAATCGGAATCCATTCAATTGGGTAGAGGCCACTGGATATTAAAGTTATCTCTTTATAAATTTAAACTCGTACCTGTGTGTGGCCTAATAAATGTACGTACTGACACTCTGCTATTAAACTATATCATTCTCTATATATTAACATAATACTCATTTGTGCTTATAGTTGATATCTAATTGTTACTGAATATGTGATATAATTGTTACCACGCTACGAAACGTAAAAGTTTTAACTAAACATATAAAAGAACTTTTGGCAACCCTCAGAGGAAAATCGTCGCCACATTTCTCTTTAAAAGATTTTTTTGTAACTAATTATTTCGATGCCATTAGTGTCTTTTTTAAATTATCGCCAATCATCCTGATCGTTATATTTAATTCTTCAGAACATCGAAGGATTTAAACAACGGTTGCGCACTGACTGGTGACGTAGAAGTTATTGCGCAACGGGCTGCTGGGAAACCTGATGATGTGGCGCCTGCCCTATTGTGGTTAGCTCACGCACGTTCTAAATTATATAATTGCCATGGCGTTTTCCAGAAGCCGACTGCAGTCCGTTTGCAAATCGACTTCAAGAAATTCGCTATCGATTGAAAATATATATAACATTACCTTAACAATCAGTATAGAACAGAGAATTAATGAGTGCAGCCGGAAAACCTGAACCGAATAATGCCGCTTGACTTGATGGTTACGGATCAGCTGACAATTTGGTAAAACATGAAAGAAGTTCCATCCGTTGTGATCCTTAATTCTTTATTTTTATGTTTTTTACTTTAAAAAAATGTTTAATATTTATTTAAAGATCGTGAATTTATTTCAGGCAGAGATAGAAGTAGAGGAGAAGGTATGTAAAATTTGTAAAAGATAATATTTCTCGACTCCTATAATTTGGTAATTTTCCAACTATTACTTATAAGAATTAAATTAAATCAGTACGTCATCTTTTAGCTTACTCTCTACTCTTTCTCTCTCTGTTCAAATTTATCGCTTCCAATTTCTAACTCTGCTCCTCTCTCTCTCTCTCCTCGTCATCTCTCTCTCTATCTTGCTCGAACTTTATAGCTATATATATATATAGGGTATATATATACTATTATACTATATAACATATATATATATATATCCTATCATCTATATATATACTTATATATTAGTATATATATATATATATATATATATTATCTATTTATATATTAGGTATATATATATATATATATATACTCATACTTAATATTATTAATATATATTATAATATATATATATACTATATGTATTATTAATAAATAAATATAATATTTATTAATTATATATTATATAATATAATATATCTATATATAATATTATATATATATATAATATTTATATATTATATATATATATTATTATATATAATATATATTATACTATTATTATTATAATATATATATTAATATTATATATATACTGTTTATATTATATTATAAATATTATTAAATATTAATATATTAATATATTATATTTAATTTATATATATATATATTTATATTAATATAATATTATATTCATATAATATATATTATATTATAATATATATATATATATATATATATATATATATATTTATATATATATATAAATCATATAAATATATAATATATATATTGTTTATTATATAATTTTATATATATTTAATATTATTTTTTAGCTGGGAATGTCCGGTTGTTGTAATTATGGTTAAAATAGCAATTTTATGTCATTAAATTGGAGATTTTCAATACACTCAGATGTAAAAAAGAACGATTTGACGCCATCTTCTATATTCAGACTTGGTTATTCAGCTTGGGATTTGTTTCGGATTTTTATGACCATTCTTAAGCAGATAACTACGGTTACCTGAATTATTTGACACCAGTTAATCTACGCTATATTTATTTATGTGAAATGTTTTCATTATAACTACAAAAATAAGTTGACATGAGTTAAAAAGAATTAAAGTAATTCATATTTATTTAATATTATAGTAGGCCCTAGATTTCAAATATATTAATTATTATACTCAGAAGTATAAACATACAATATAATTCATATTTATATTTATATTTATCTTCATTAAAAGTTTAGATTATTACAATTTAACTCTAGAACATGTAATATTAAATTTTGGTGTCTCTATTAGATGTCGCGCCTATGCTTGTATGCGTGCTAGGTGTAGGAAGTTATGCAAGATATAGATACATTATATATATTATTTTCATAATATATAACTCACTAATAATCAAATATTCATTAATAAGAATTACTCAAATGTCTAAATTTTGTAATATATTCAAAACTACAATATAAGAATTAGAATTAGGTGGTTTAGTTCACGCCACTACGTGAACTTCACACATAGTAATGGAACTAGCAATGTAACAATCGCACAAGCATATTAAGTGAGGAACATATAATACGGATATACGTGGGCGTGGTTCGCCCTAATGAAAGTGGCTTTACATAAATATTATAATAGTGCCCTTAGTATATACCTATAACTCTATAGGGTGCTATAACCTATGAGGATAAGCTAGGCATAAGTTATTTATATATATAATAAATAAATATCTGTTTATATATAAAACGGTCACATAACTTTCACTAGGATACCAACATCATATCTATCTATTTAATATATAATAACACTGTAATACATTAATAACTATAAAAATTAGCCTAAGCTCTGTCTCCCTTTATTCACTCATCCATTCGGCATATAAAGATAATAGTAAATAATCACATATGCTTTTTAAGCTTCAGATTAAATATATCAATATATAATATAAATATATCATAAAGGTCTTACTGAAGGCAATGTATGGTAAAGCGTCGATGCTCGTTGCTTGAAATAATTGTGCCGGCAAGCATAAGATTTAATAGTAAGACTACGCTACTCAACCCAAGGTATTGCCATTAAAGATTTGCTCTCTCCATAATTAAGTGAGAAAATGAGTATCAAATTAATTAATGCTCCTGCTATTGCATTTTTTGCGTCTAATATGTTTGGTAAGAATATTTATGACACTGATCTTCTTATAATCAATATCTACCACTTAGATTATTTCTACCGCTCTGGCTTATTGTTGCTATTGAATGAGCATGAAACTATTTCAATCAGAACTGATAGCGACTTCGAGCCTTAATTTACGAATTGTAGCGCTTAGACACCACTATTTTTTGACCTCTTGATAATATCAATAATTGTAAGTTACCTCGGTTAGGATGAGTAGAGTCATCTGATCACGGCATATTAGAGTAGATATCTCAGATATATGGAGTCGATACGGGTCGAGGTTCGGTAAACTCATCTGCGTCATGCATAAGTCAGTATACGAGTAGCCCGAGGTGGAGCTGGAGTTGAAGTGATCTGCTGAGTTATTAATATAATAGCTCTGGTAGTCTGGAAGGATCCCAGTACTTCAAGGCATTATGATCATGACTGCGTAGCAGAGACCTCTGTTAGGTCCTAGCTACGCTGTCTTAGATTCTATGCTACGTATTATACTTACAAAAACCTCTAGTCAAAGCCAACCTAATAAACATATTAAATTAAAGGAAAGCCATTTTAATTCCCCTCTAATTTTCAACACATTCTATTTGTTTCTTATGTATTTATCGGATTTATAGAAATTAGGATATTACATAATAATAATATCTTTAAGGGCTAATTCACAAAAATATGTAAAAAGGATAACATGGAATTTAAATTACAATATTTATAATAAAATAAATTTAATTTTTTTATATTATTCATTATTAATCTTTAATTACAATTATTAATATTAGATCTTAAGTATCTATTACTTACTTGATTCATTCATTATGCTGTATATATGATTATAGTATATATTATTATCTATTCGTAATAGTTAAATGTATTATTATGGATTATTATTATTATTATCTATTATTACGAGTATTATTATTATTAGTATATATTATTAATAGCGATTTTGGTGTGTACTCTATATTATTATTTGTATGTTTATTATTAGTTAGTTATTCCATGTTATTATTATTTATTTACTATATAAATATTTAGCATTTCCGAGCATGTTCTCCGTGATACAACTATATTATATATGTTTTATTTTTAGTTTATATATTACTATTATATTATATATATATTATACATTTGATATATATAATATAATATTATTATATATATATATAGTATATAAATTCATGTACGTGGGTGATTGATGGCTCGCTGAGTATTTAATATTTATATATTATATTTATATATACATTATATGTTGTGTGAGTGTTTAGCACTCTGGAGTGGTATTAGACTAAGTTTAGCTGAGCACATAGCTTGAGATTCATTTCTAAATATTTATATATATAGTTATATTAGATATATTATTTTATTTATATTATATATATATATATTATATATCTGTATTATATTTATATATTATTTATTATATATATATATATATCTATTATATATTACTGTATTATATATATTTTATTATTATATATATAATATATATATTTATATACTATATATATATATAATATAATATTATATATATAGTATATTTCTATTTTTCATATTTTATATTTATATTTACTATTAGTTATTATTACTTTTATATTATTATTATAGTATACCTAGTTTTTATTAATTTATTTCTTTATCTACTTATTTATATTATTTATTCTATATAATATTTATATATATATCTATAATATAGCTATATATTTATTTTTATATATTTTGTTCACTCTTTAGGGGTGCTGAGCCTTCAAAACTTGAAGTGAACGTAGGAAGGCTTGAAGTTTTGATGGATAAAAGAGAACAATGAATGGAGGTACTCGAAGGTTGAGAATTATATAGGTGGTCCCAATTTGGGGGATGATGAGTCCCAAAAACCTTGGAAATGGAACAAGGCTGGTGAATTTGGTGGATGTGGATAAAGGAATGCAATGAAATAATAATGAGGTTAAAGTAAGTGCCTGAGAAAAAAAGTAAATATATGTTTCAGTATTTCCTATATAGCTAATCCATAGTATTATTAATATTACTTATGCACATTATGTACCTTACGAGCAAAAGCGCCCATGCGAGGCGTAGCTCGCTCTTCAAGGCAAGCTTCGAACGCTGGCGTTCAGGGTCGCGTAGCGAACGTTTGCTATTATTATTATTATTATTATTATAATTATTTATTATATTAATTAATATTATATTTATTATTATTATTATTATTATTAGATTATTCATTATTAGTATTATTATAAAAATTTTTATTTTTTTCCCACTTGACTGGGATAGT
>JABUQX010019823.1:27500-45000 GCA_015478945.1 Trachelipus rathkii
AATATATATATAATAGTTATATATATATATATAGTTAATAAATAATATTTATATAATATAATATATATAGTATATTATTATATATATATATTATATATATATCAGTATATATAATATATATTATACTATATATATATGATATGATATATATATATTATATATAATATATATAGAGAGGAGGAGAGAGAGAGAGAGAGAGCGAGAGAGAGAGGAGAGAGAGAGAGAGAGATGGCAAAAATGATTTGAGAGTAATGTATGTAAGAGTAATCATTAAATTCAGAATAAATGGGTGGGGAACGCCTGAATGATAACATAGATGATAGCTAAAGAATCCTGCATAAAGCTCTTAATCTTGCCTTATTTTTCTTTTTTTTTTACAGAATGATTTAAAATTGGTTGATCTATTTTTGAGGACAATGAGAAAATTAATATTGCAGATTTTGGTGTCTCATTTTTTGCAAAAACCAAATAATAATAGTAAAAATGTGATGAATCGTCAAATTTCTTTGTTTTTTTTTTCCTGTTGGAATAAGTTTTTTAGTTAATAAGAAAAAAAAGATTTTTTCAGAGATAATAAAAAAAACATTATTTTTTTTTTTTTAATTAACCTTTTTGGGTGGAAAATGAGCAGAAAAGAGTTACATATACTGATAGGTGAAGACGATCGATAATGTTATCTTATTTGAGTAGATCAGTACGTAGTGGTGGGGTTTGTGAGAGAGGGTTAGTATGGTAAAAAGTGTTATTCTAATTAATTAATATTTATTAATTTTAAGCTTATATATTATATATTACGAAGAAATAAGAGCGGTCGCGGACGGGTGTGCAGGGTGTCTGCCACTTGAGTCTGCGTAAAACAGAGATCATCAATCACTAGGTTAATCATGTATAATCTTTATACTAGCTTGATTAGGATCGAAGATGGTATATTTATAAGTGCGTGATGATTAGAATAGTCCGCGGTCGGTAGGTGTATAGTACTATATATATATATACTATAATTATATATATATAAGTATCGTGCATATATATAATTTATATTAATGTCGATTGGACACTCTTTGTACTCATATTGAGCCAGAGCTAGGGACAGCAATCTCTCTCGATCTCGGTACGAGAGCCTACATGTGTAAGACACCAAACAATCTCACCCAAATGTTGCTTGAATGCCCTTGGTAACGATTTCTCCTATAGGGAAATTTAAAAAAACAATAAACATAAAAATTTGCTTTTTTTCTGGGGAAAGCTAGTATACAGTAGGTGATGATGCTTACATATATACGTGTATGAGATGGAGGTCGAGTTGGATATCGAGCGTATATATATATATTATATATATATTATATATATTATATATATATATATATAATAATTAATATTATATATATTTAAGTATTAGGTATAGTATGAGTATGTATTTTGCTAGCAGCGACGGACGATTATATATATATTATAGGTATATAGTATGTTATAAGCGATAGGTATTAATAAGTCATGTAGTATTAGTAATCTATATGGTATTAAGCAATGTTGCCTGACGGCCGACACAGATTCCATACTCCGGTAGAGGGGAATTTAGTCCTACCCGTAGTGCCCGGAAGGCGAGAGACTCCGACTACTGCCATCTTGAGGGTATCTTGGGGGTATTCTTTTTTAGTTAAAAAAGCAAATTTAATAGAAAAAGTCTATTTATTTTTTTAACTAGTAACCAATAAAAGGTCTCTTAAAGGGCAACTAATTCATTTATATAATTAATTAACAACTAATTTTTTTTTTATTTTTTTAACATTTCCTTTCTTTTTTTCATACAGGATCCAAAAATGTATTCTTTCGCTGTAGGCTATTGTAGTTTTTTTGAGATATATATATATTATATATATATATATATTAAATATATATATATATATATATTATATAATATTAATATATTATATATTTTAATATTTGGATTTGGGTGTCTCCGAGTACTACTAGTATAGTGTGACGCAGCAGTGTGATGGATGTTTCCTTTTCCTGGTAGCTGTTGTTAAGTTTTTTGAGATCTGGATGTGGCTCTCTAGGGCTTGACCTATATTAATAGAGTTATTATATATATTATATATATATATATTATATATTATATATATAATTATATATAATAATATATATATATATAGTATATCTATTATATATAATATATATATTATATATATTATTATATATATATATATAGGTAAATTCATCTTTCGTCTGAGTTTTCAATATTCGATATATCCAGATATATCGATCCTTGGATATATCGACTATAAAGTATATATATTATATAGTATCTATTAATATATATATATATATATATTATATCTTATATATACTATATATATATATATATATATTATATATATATATATATTATTATATATATTATACTTGTTATTTATATAATATATATATATATATATATATATATATATATATAATATAATATATTATAGTATATATATATATATAATATATAATATATATATATATATATATATATAGTATATAATATAAGATATATATATGTTATATATATATATATATATTATATATTATATATATATATATATATTAATACTATATATATATATATATATATATATATAGTATGTTATATATATTATATATATATAGTAAAATCTGTGGTCTACTTTAACAAACTTTTATCCTGAACTAGATTTAATAGCCACAAGTAGCCCTAAGCCTATAGGGTTATGTGAGCCCCCAAGTATGAGCCTAACTAATGAATATGGAAGCCTCCAACGTTCGCCTTACCTAGTAATTTGAAAATACCCACAGTTCTCCTAACTACTGAATTATGAAAGGCCGAATACGTAGAGCACAGATTTCTATATATATATATATAATATATATATATATATTATATAATATATATTATATATATTAGTATATATAGTATAATATTATATATATATTATATAATATATATTATATATATATAATATAGTAAAAGTTTATACTCACGGTTTAATGTAATTCCTTGCAATAGCTATATATATATGCTAGAGACTTGTAAGGTTGGTTACAAGGAAGCCTGGAATTTTGTTAATGCTTCGAAGTTAATTTTCTTCACAACGGCTCGTAATATTTAAGGGCTTGATCAGCTCGCTCTTGCATGGAGTACTGCTTTCTTATTGAGAGTAGTACAAGTATTGTATTTTTATCTTTTGGATAATGTCAAAATGAAACGTTAAATGATTTAACTCTTCTGCACTCTTATTGAGAGTAACCTGAATTTCTTTGATTTACTATACAACCTTGTTCCACATTCCACCAGTCTTGTACCTTCTTCGGAACACAACAGGTTTCACATCTACACAGTTCTTCATTGTATGTGGAAATTGTTAATTTCAATGTTTTTCTTTGCTAAACTTCCTCTAGTGCCACATTTACTAAATAGAACCATAAGTCTGTGATGGACCTTCCCTAATTAATGTGCCTTCTTATTGAAATATTTGTCTTTAAGACGTGCGCGGGACACACCCGAGGAGGAACTTCATTTGTGGTTCAATTTAGAGAAGGGTTTTTTGTTTTGTACCTACATCCTAAAAATAACTTTCTTCATGAGTGGGAGCTAGCTTTACTTATAGCGCATGCGTTTCTTTGAGTACCATATTATGAGTAAAACTTATTGCGTGCATTTTTATTAAGATACTTTTAATTAAAGCTTTCAAAAAAAAATTTTTTTTTCAGAATATTCCTTTGCGTGTTTTTATTCATGGTAATTAAATGTACGATTGTAATGCAGTTCTTGAGCGCGTGACTCGGGCGTTGCCTGTTAGGAAGACGATGAAAACCGAGCTTGTCGAATACGCTGCTGTTTTTTTTCACTTCTTTAAGTTTGTACCTTACGGGCATTGCCCTATTCTAAGTGGGGAAATACCCTAGGTAATTACTACCTAGGATCCAGGTCTGGGATAGAGCCCTAGTCTCTTATCTTGTGACTGTCGATTCACCGATGAAGAAACACACGCATTGCCAAAAGATGTAGTGCAAATGATTGAAAACTATAATACATTGTTGTGCTAGAAATTAAAAATTCTCACATTTTCTTCTGGTGAGAGATCTTTTCCTCTGTAACGAGGGTCGAGCAAGCTTACTGCTAAGTGAAGCTTGCCTAATCAGAATGACGTTTTCTCTACAATGTTCACAAAAACGTCCCCTTCTTCCTTTAGAACAGTCCTTAATATTGACGTCTTCTGAAACTCGAGTATTTTGTTCAAATATTGAACTTATGAGGATAAATGAGGCTCGTCTCCTTCCACCTTTTTGGTCTCAGTGATGGGCAAGAATAGGCGACGGAGTCCCTCTACTTTGTCCCAATAAACCTCACGTAAGAGCTATCTTGCACTTGGTTTTGTCAAAGTTTTAGTTACTAAAGTGTCAATTCATTATACAAAAGATCTTAGTGACTGTTTCTTGCCAGCCGAGGCTGTATCAAATAACAACCACATATGACCCATCTGAAAAGATACTATGCAGTGTTATTGAAAATTTATATATAAATAACTTAATTAATCAGCCTAAATTAATTAAACTAAACTTTATTCGGAAAATATATTATGTTTAGAAGTTTACAGAAATAGTCACCACTGAAAACAATAGTCGTTTCAGCAATTTAATTTGTACAATTTATTTAAATCAGTATTCACCTACGTTTGTAGATTTAATACAATTAAACTATTACATGTATAAAAAATCAAATTGATAGTCATTTTTCATATGTAGTTAAACCATTACCTGGTCTTCACTGGTAACTCCAGAGCTAAAGTTCTTTCTTCTCTTGTATTTCTATAATAAACAATGTATGAACTGGGATTTCTTTTCTTCCAGGCATGTTTATTTAATCCAGTTTTTAAACTATTAAAACAAATTTATATTTTAAAACTGTAAAGAAGTTAGCAATTTGTCTCTGTGTAGTAATATAAGATAAGCTTAATATATATACTACATTGAATATTCTATAAAAACATACTAAATATATAATAATATATATATAATATATTATATATTAATAATAATATTATAAAGTATATTATATATAATATATAATACTTATATATAATATATTATATATCATAATAATTAAATAAATCTAATATATAGCGGATGGACCTAATGCAGTTTTTAAAATTTGGTATTTATCTCTTTAACCACCAACACTATCCTCTTCGTTGCTATTTAATTATCTTTACCAGCAGACAAATGCCATATTTCATGATTACATTTCTCTTTATTAAAAGAAACAAACTGTTTTTTAATTAAATCTCATTATGAAAGGTCTGATTCCAAGTCCCATAAAAGTTATCTTTTAACACCAGGTGGGTGGAAAAATAAACTGATTTGTTCGTTTTACGGTTGTTAAAGTCTAAGTACCCTTTTTGATTGGGGCAGTTTTTTCTCGTATCTCCGATAGGATAACTTTTGCTTTGCCAGTCTTCTTATCTCTTGCCCAGTTCATGCCGAACAAATCGGTGTCAAAAGGTAATTTTTGCCGTGAGACGACTCTTCGGAGGAAATGGGAAAGTTGAGGCACTATGGTTGATGCCTCTATCTGCCAGAGCACTTCTTATATACAATTTGTACAATATTTATGCAAGAGATTTACTTTCATAACTAGATTATTTACATATATTTTTTACATAAGAAAAAGCGAAAATCCTAACTCTTACAAATTTGAACTTTTAACTAACAATTTAAACGCATTTTGTAATAATTATAGCTTTTTTATTTTCATACGCATTGTTTTATAAAAATACGAAATGCTATATATATATAATATATAATTATATATATTAATAATATAATTATAATAAAAAAAAAAAAACAATATATCAAAATTTCACAGGTGCAATAAATCTATATATAGTATATATAAATATAATATAATACTATATAGATATATATATATAAAATCATTAAAATATATTATATACATATATTATACTATATATATATATACTTATATATTATATATATTATATATATTATTATACTCATTATATACTATATTATATAGTATATATTATATATATATATATATATATATATATATAATATATATATATATATATATTATATATATATATATATATATATATAATAATATGTAAAAAAAAGCGATTAAAGAAAGCAAAAAACATGTTTTTAAGTAAAAAACGGCTACAAAAATACCGTTTTTTACAACTCGATAAATGAATTTTATGACAGTTTTTTATATTGATTTTTTTTTCAACCAGGGTCTATTTTTTCGTTGATAAATCGAAATACTGTTACATACAAAATGTTAAAAGAAGTTGGTAAAATATGTTAAAGTAAGAAGGAATAAACTTTATTATAAGATTATGACATGAATTATTTGAAATGGGTAAAAAAATTTATAAATGCGTTTGTATTGCATAATAATTTATCCTCACACATATAGTGAGTGAGTTTTCTAAGTCTGTGTATGGAAGGATATATAAAACAGCGTATTATCGAGCACACAACTCTTCAGTGTAAGTAGGTCTACGAGTATGAGTTTTGTTTTTGGAAACTTTAATTTTTATAACTTCTGTATCTGTTTATCTTCAACTAAAAAATAAATTAATATAAAAATTATAGAATTAAAAGCGTAATTTTTGAGTGTTGGTACTCAAGAAAAGTATAAATCTATTTCATTGTTTCACGAGCACACAATAAGAGATAAAAGTAACGATATATATTAAGGCGGCCTAACTAACTAACGAGAGCGTGGCGATCTATACTAATAATCTATATATACATCACTACTTCAGACGAGATAATGTAAATATATTTCTTTGTTGTAAAAAGTAGATTGTTAAAATTAATATTAGAAAACGCAATTACATACATAGATTTTGATACAAATTTTATTGATATATTTAATTCACTTTAGCGCTACAAATGTAAATTTATTAAAGTCAGAGGGAGCTAAAAGGGTTGTCTTAGTAGATATATCATATATATTTATAATAACTAATACTAATGATTCCATGTTGTTATCAGAGTCGGGGAGTATATATAATTCATCTCAATATAATGGAATATAGGTATCATAATAGGACCGACGATTACTCCGATATGAGAGAATAATACGTACGTATACAATTATAATGTATATGTATATGTATTATTTATTGTATATGTAAATGTATTAAATTATATTTTATGTATAATTTTTTCTTATTATATATATAATATATATATATATTATATATATTAAATATAAAATATAATATAATATATATATAGGGAGTAGATAGTTACGTAATAGTAGTATAGCGGATTATGACTACTACATGGTAGATCGGGGCGACGTAGCGTGGAGAGTTATCGGAGTGCGAGAAGAGCGCGCCAGAAACGAAGTATAGTAGCATTAAGACAAGAATTGGAGAGAGTGTTGGATAAGCATTTCTAGTTTGATCTACCATGGTTGAGTAAGCTTGCGAACCAATGAAGGATGCGTAGTGAGACCGAGAGAGAGAGAGAGAGCTAGAGAGCATCATTTCACGGGGGAGGAGAAGTATATAGAATGAGTGAGAGTGTGTTGTGTGTGAGTTGTTGAGTGAGATAGAGAATTATCTTATATTCTGATGTTTACGAAAAAAGACGACTTTTTCAAAAGTTTGACGTGAGGTAGCTAGAAGAATGATATAAGTGGGGAGGGCGTAGTGAGGGGTGAGATAGCGGTGTATATAATATGATTTAATATATAATTTGTATGGCGGTATATTAATGTGAGTATATGATTGTAGGATAGGTATGAGAGAGAGTAGATAGGTAGTTATAGCGATGATTGTAGAGATGGGGTGAGTGGGTGTGTGAGTAATACGTTTAGAGTAATATAATGTAGGTTAGGTTAGAGATGAGTATAGAGTGATGCTGTTTGTGTGGTCCAGTTCGAAGATAAGATGGATGTTTCTATCGGACGTGCAGATATGAACATAATGAAGATTTTATATGCGCAATTGTTAGGGGCGACACAGAGGCTACACGTCGGGCATATCTTTCTAGTTTAAGATATAGCTGGAGAAGGTTCGGAATCTTATGCGCATAAGATAAGGCGAATGTTCGTGAAAGATGCTAGTGGGAGAACGAATTATTGAGACCTATAGAGCAAGAAGATGACGGATTAACAGATGAGAAAAGGCGAAAGAAACTCACTTGAGTATATGATAATAACGTGTCGAGGACTGGCGTCGGAGACATTACGCGGGGGGTTTCCGCCTAGAGTGGTTGTAGGGTTAAGGAAGTTTTTGGCAGACTAGGAAAAGGACCTGGACCAACTGACATGGCAGAAGTCTCTCCGGAGTATGTGGTTAGAAGAATAATAAGTGAATATATTATTATTATAGTATGATATTACTATAGTATTGTGTAATAGTCTTATATAGTGTATATTATAAAGATATTATATGGTAATATTGTATGTTATATAGAAATATATATACTTTAATATAAATATAATATATATAGGTATTAATATATATATATATTATATATTAACTATATAAGGAGAATACTCTTTTCGGACATCTAAGGCACATATATATATATATTATAATTATATAATATTTAATATATATTATTATAGATTAATATATATATATATACTATATATATATAGTATGTATACTATATATTATATATATATGATTAATAAATAAATAAAATATAATGATAATAAAAATATATATAATATAAATAATAAAAATAATAATAAACTAATTAAATAAAGAAATAATAAAACTATTAAAATGTTGATAAAATGTTAAATTTATCTGTATTAATAATAATATATAAAAATAATAATATTACATAATAATAAAGGGCAACGTAATCTTGTCTGGGTAAATTTAACGTCATTCGTTATTAGAAACTATCGATGATTATACTACAGTAATATTATATTTTATATTATATTTATTATATATACTATAATTATAATATATATATATCTATTATAAATATATATATATAGGAGGAGGGGTTATTATGATTATAAATTATTTTATAATATAATATAATATTATATATATTTATACATTATTATACCATATAATTTAACATTAAGAAAAAATTTATCTGTAACGTTTATATTTATAATATATAAATCTAGGTTAAGCTAAGGTCATATATATATATATAAAGATTATATATTAATACTATAATATAATAATATATTATTAATATATAATAATTTATAATATATATATATATATATAATTTATATATAAGATATAATATATATATTATACTATATATATATATTTTATTAATTACTATATCCTAATATATTAGATTATAATATTATATATATTAATATATATATAATTATATATTAACATATAAATATATATATTATTTATATATATTATATAGATATATATATATATTATATATATATATATATATATATATATATATATATATTAATAATATAAATAATAATATTATATAAATATATATAAATTATATAGGTAATATCGAAATACTAGTATATTATATATAATATGTTAATATATATATATATATTAAAAATTGAAACATCAATCTTTAATGATAAAGGAATAGATATATATATCTCTTAATAATTTATAAAGTACCTACTTTATATATAGTATATTTATTATAATTTATATAATATACTATTATATATTTATATATCTATATATATATAAATTTTAACATTTTTGGCCACGGACCTTTAAAATTCTAACGAAGCTAGATTTTCTTCTTAGATATCCAAAAATAACAGCAATTTGTAATGATATATTATAAGTATATATATTTAATTATAATAAATATGTTAGTACTATATAAGTAGAATGGAGACTGATATAATATATATATAATTTAACTATATATATAATAATATAATATTTCGTTAGTATATATAAATATATAATAATAATATATAATAATTTATATATATATATACTATATGTATTATTAATATAATATATATATAATTATATAATAATATTATATATATATATCTATAATATAATATTATATTAATATGTATTATATATAGTATATATAATTTAATATATATAATATATATGATATATATTGTATATCAGTATATAATAATTTATTATATATTGGTTTGTATATATTGATATATATAGTATTTGAAATAATATATATATATAGTAATTATATTATATGTATAATATATAAATAATATATATTATTAATTAGTATATAAGTATAGTTTGGGTTTTTGTAATTTTCTTTTGTAGATAGTGAATTAGTATATTAAGATGGGTTATATTTATTATATATATATATATATATAATAAATATATATTATATATATATAATATCAATATTATATAATAAATATAAGATAATATATAAAATATAATATAAGAGGCGTATATAATTATTATATATATACTATATTATATATATATATAGTATGATCTTTCATATTAATAATAGTTATAGTATATTATATATAATTGTATTTTAATATAATATAAGTATAGTTTTAGATATAATATATATAGTATTTATTATATGTATAAATATTATATTAATATAGTATCTTCTGTACAGGTCACGTCAAAGATTTTAAAATGGCATATTGCGTATTTCAAAACTTTATTTGACCGATAAATCTTGATAAATTTTGTTAATATATCATAATACTTAGATGCTTCACGATCACAACTCTCTAACTTTCGGAATAAACGCCGTTTATTTAAAGAGGGTTACTAGAAATTAAGACATATAGATGAATTCTGCTTAATAATTTAAATCCATCCTGAAATCTTAATCGCATATTAGACATCTCGTAATATTTTGATTTCTTTTCATTTATTAATTAGTTTAAAACTATTAAAAATATAATAAATGTAAGGAGTTTATTAAATTCGGCTTATTAAGTCTCTCATTTTCAATGGTTTGGGAAATTTGCAAAATTTATTTCTCCCCTCTTATCACCTTCATGTATTTCACAAATGTGCAATTTCTTTATTAAACAATTTTTTATTATTAGAAATTCAATCCAGTTTTTTAGTATGTATTTCCATAGCCAAATACGTAATGATAATAAAACAAACTACTAACACCAGACTGACAACGACTACTGACGACATAAACACTAGGAGGAACACGTTTCAAAAAAACTTAATTAGCATACAACAGATACACAGCTGATTGTTTTTCACAACCACTTGAACATGCATTCTCGTTATATGGGGCAAAGAGGGAAGTGTATAGCGAATTATAAATCGATTAATTTGATCTATATACGAACCCTTAAAGCAATCATGGACCATCCATGACCCTGGGTCAGAACCCAGTTAAAAACCCTGCTGCGGTGTTGAACCAAAGCTTGGAGAGAAGCGAGAGATGGATGTAGTAATATATTTAAATAATTATTTATTATATTACTTATATATATATATGTAGAACTTATAGTATATATATCTATATATATATATATTATATAATTTATATATATTATATTATATATATATTATATTATATAATATATTATATTATTAAGTCAATATATATATAGGTATGATCGTAATATTATATCATTTGGAATTAAAACATTATTCAAGCAATAGCTTATATTATAAATAATATATATATATATTGAATATATGATGTTATATATAAAATAGTTTTTATTTCATCAGTAAATTAGGACTCGGCATGTAATGTATGTAATCTTGATATTAATAAAAAATATAAGCTCTTGAATATCTTTCTCCACAGTATTAAGTTGATTTTAAATTACTGGGTATAATTAATCTGTGATTACCGATTATCGTCTTGATATGTTATATATTTTATATATTATAGTTTACGTTATATTTTAATAAAATATATAAGTATAGTAAAAATATTATATATAATATAAGTTTCTATTTAAATACATAGTTTTATACATATACCGTGTATTTTAGTATTATCGTAATAAGCGGATATATACGTTTTTAGGTGATATAGTTAGGGTTTTATATTATTATATATACACTCTATATAAATATATTTTCTATATATTATAATTATATTAATATATAATTTAATATAATATATCATATATATATATAAAATTATAATATTAATATATAATATCTATATCATATATCACTGTAGACCAAAAACGGTAATGTCTTGTAGAAAACACTGTCGGGAGCATCAAAAAAGATCTTGGGCCTACACATTACTAAGATCAATCTGGCTGGTCGGGCTATACGAATGCCGGAAGTTTTCCGATTAATAGCAGAAGCACCTACGATGTACTATCAACCGATTGAGTTGAGATGAAGATCTAAGTTATAGGAGAATTAGTTGCATTATCCCTGAATTGTCGGTATCGGGATTCTGTGAGCTCGGGCGCTAGACCGGTCCCTCACTTGCTATAATAAAAATTCCATATATAATAGAATATAATATATATATATAGTTCTGTAACTAGTATTATTCTAGTAGGTAAAGTATAATGAAAATTTAATATTTATATATATTTTAATATATATATATATATATAAGATTATGATATATAGTCAATTATATATAGTTAAGGATATATTATTATATATAAATTATTATATATATAATATATATAGGATAAAGTAACGTATGTAATATAATGATATATAATATGATATATTAAAATATGAGATATAAATACAGATATAGATTATATTTATAGAATATTAATTCTCAGATGGTGCATTGATATTTTTTAGTTCTATATAAATTCGATGTTTTTTTAGTTATTATTATCGTGGACAGATAGTAATTTTTGAATTCTGCATTTTAATCGAATGTATTATTATCATAAACATGAAATTCGCAAAATATTGACAGACATTTTCGATTATTATTTCTATTTGTATTTTATAAAATGAAAGTTGCTTTTCTAAATATATATAAAAAAATTGGTTTAATAATATCTATTTAGTATAGGGGTAGAGTTATTATATATATATATATATAATAAAATAATTATGATATCTATTATAATATATTATTATATAATTTATTTATTTTATTATTTTAATTTTATTATATATAATTATGATCTATATTAATTTTTATGGATTATTTTATTATTTTATATGTATTGTCGGTATTTCTACATTGAGATATAGTACTAAGAAATGATTGTCAATTTTGGCTTTTATATTGTAAATTTTAATTATTTTATATCTATCTATCTCAGTTTTGCATTTAATATTATTTTTATTATTAGTATATTTTTTGTTTTTATTTTCATATATTATTAATAATCTTTTTTTACTTTTAATTATTTATTAGATATATTTTAGTATTATTTGTATATATTATTTTTTTTTTTTTTTTTTTTTTTTTTTTTTTTTATATTATTTATATATTTTATTGTTTTTTATATTTTTTTTATTGATTTTATAGACTTTTAATTATATTTTCTTATATTTTCTATGTTAGTATTATTCCAATATCTTTAAGTCTCTTTTTTCTTGTTTTTTTATTATTCTTTCTTTTCTATTATTTCTTTTCTATTTCATTTTTTTTATTTTTTTTTTTTTTTTTTTTTGTCTTTGTTCTCTTTATTTTATTTTGTTTTTTTTTATGTGTTTCTTTTTTTTAATGTTTTTTTTTTGAAAGGATGTTATTTTATTTCTCTTTAAATATACACTCACTAATATTTTTCTTTCTCTGTTTTTCTTTTTATTTTTGTCTTCTCCTTCATTATTATTTTTTATATTTCCCTCTTTTTTCTTTATTCATATTTCATCTTTACCACACATGTATGTCTTTCGTTATTTAACATACGATTCCTAATTTCCGTTTTCTACGTGATTTCTATTTTACCTAGCTCTTACATCTTTCTTTAGTTTTTTCTGATTTATTTTTTTATATCTCCTCTATTATTTCCTTTAATGTACTTTTTCATTTTTTTCTATTTTTATCCCCTTTTTTTCTTACCAGTACTCTTATTCCTATTTTTTTCCAGTTACTGTTGAACCATAGTTTTCATTTTTTTTTTCTTTATCCAACTAGTCTCATTAACTATACATATAATCGATACGATATTATTCTCATGTACTGTTATTCTATGTTTCTTTCTAAAATATTATCAAAAACAGTCACTTAGTCCATAAAAATAGGTTTAGCTTTCAAATTAACTTAATATATGTATTTCAATACTCTTTATCTTCTCAATTATCGGCGACCCGCTGAGCAGGGAATTAATCATATTTCTTTCATTAATATTTTTATATTACTTCTACATATCTAGATTAAAAAAATATATATTTCTAGTTTTATCTGAATGTTTTACTTCATAACTCTTTTATCTATTTTTTATTGTGCTTTTTATACTCTTCTTTTACTATCACTTTCCATATTATTTCTATCCTATATTGTTATTTATCATTCGGTCACTGATTTTATTTATTATATTATGTTATATATTAAAAAATTATATAAAATATAGAAAATAATATTAATTATATTAAGATATAATATTTTTATATTACATATATGTTTAAAGATACAATTACAAACTAATAAAATATTATTTTAATCGTTTTTGCTGTGCGCAAATAGGTTCTTACGTTAAAGCTTCATGTATATACTATTCATGGTTTGTAGGTAAAGCATTTTTTTTATATTTTATTTTGTATTTTTTTGTTATAGGACTTGGTGAATAAGGAGGAAAGATTCACATTAGATATAAACAGATGGGGGGTATAACGGAAATTCCAATAAAACGCCTTTTGAAATACGCAATATTTTTTTTTTTTTTCTCATTTAAATGTGTAAGATATGAAAATTAAATAGTAATAGTTTCTCTATATTTTTTTAGCAAATTTTTATTTGATATTATTTTATGTTTATTCCTGAATGTTAAAGCTTGTACATAGAATATGATAGAGAATTGAAATTATTTCAATGAGCTTTATTTAAAGATGGAAAGTTTGCGTCTAGCCAGAGGTTTTCAAATAGGGTGCTGCGCACCTAGTCTCTCTCGATATACTAGGGGTGTTCTACAAATCGGGTGATAAATAATTATTTATTTTTATATTATAATGTTTATTTTTTATTTTTTTTTATTATTATTTATTTTATTTTATTTTTTTAATATTTTTATATTTTTAATTTTTTATATTTGTTATATTTATATTTATTTTATTTTATTATATTATTTTTTATTTTTTTTATTTTTTTATATTAGTATTATATATATTATTTTATTTATTATAATATTATTATATAATATATATTAAAAGATAGGGTCCATGAATATAGTTTTTATTTTTTATTCTGGGACACACTCTGAATCGATCCAACCACTCTATAGAGTCACGATGATCAGTGCTCTCTGTAAAATCGATAGTATAAGGAGTGTAATGATACTTACAATTCGATTGGCAAAGAGAGATTAGAGAGTCTATAAAAAGAGCGTGAGAGAAGGAGTTGATGTAGTAAAATCTTAAATTTTACTCTTTCAAGAAGTGTTGTTTGGTTAATGAAACCACCCTAGATATATGATTTGTACTCCTTTCAACAGTGAACGTTATCCTTATACATAACAAGCAATTGGTCGGTATGAAGTAGTAGAAAGAGTTTCCCTGCCTCTTATATGGTAAGTGTCGAGACGAAAAAAATGCTCCTATAATTTCCTTCTAAAGACTAAACTTTACTGGTCTGAATTCGATTGACGTATTGTAAATTAATTCAAATTTTTTTTAATACTTTAATGAAATCATGCCAGTACTTCATCCACCGAGTCAGTATTTTATATAATTTCAAACGTGTTCAATACGTTTTGCAGATTTTAATCCTAAGTCTTCCTTATAATGTATCTTACTTTTCATTTTTCCATATATTTTTGAAAAGTTCATTTTCCACACACTTACTTACTTACTTACAATATGTCAAAATTCCACACGCGCACACACCTACCTACATACACAACACACACACACCCCTACCTGCAACAATAATATGCACATTATAATATATAATATATATAACTATATAATTAATATTTATTAATTATATATATTATATTATATATATATTTTATAATATATATATATATAATATTATTATAATATATAATTATAATATAATATTAATAATTATAATATAATCATTATAATACTATATTTTGTGCGAGTGGAAAGAGAGTTGAGATTCGCTTGCATCGCATTCTTTTTGCTATGCTTATTTTTTTTTTTTTTTTTTTTTTTTTTTTTAATAGACTCGGTGAATAAGGAGAAAGATCCATCATTATATATAAAGTGGGGGGGGAACGGAAATTCCAAATTAAAGCGACTGCTGCAATCATGCAAACACAGAGGTGAAATTGTAGTAATTAAAGGAAAATGGAAATTAGGAAGTTTCCCAGAACTATGCCAGAATATTTGACGAAATCTGAGCTTAGCAAGTTAATCCTGATGTTAAAAGCTTGGACTGAGAAAAGATAAGAACTTTGAAATAGGGTCATACATGAGCTTGTATTTAAAGAGGAGTTGCGTCTAGACCTGAGCAGGGTTTTCAATAGGGTCCGACCCTTGAGGTTCCTCTCGAAATACTAGGGGTGCCTTCAACAAAACGGGAAAAAAACTTAACTTATTTTTATAATTATATATATATATATTATATATATATATAATATATATATATCTATATAATATATATATATATATATAGTAGTAGGGTTAATAATATTATAATATATATATAATATATCTATACTATTTATAATTTATATTATAATAATAATATATTATAATTTATAGATATAATATATTAAAAAGATGTGCATGAATCTATTTTATTTTATTCCTGGGGTTCACACTGATAAAAGATTGGACCATGCCTAGAGAGTCAAGATGACAGTGCTCCTGTAAAATCGATAGAATAAGGATGTAATATACTAGCAATTCGATTGGCAAGAGAGTTAGATGAGCTATTAAATAAGAGCGTGAGAGAAGAGTTTGTGTAGTAAATATTAATTTCTCTTTCAAGAGTGTTATTGGTATATGAAACTAGATAATATTTGTACCTTTCAACATGAACGTTACCTTATAACTAACAAGCATTGTTCGGTATTAAATATAGAAGAATTTCTGCTTTATTATGGTATAGTGTCGAGACGATAAATTTTCCTCATTATATCTTAATCATCTACACCGTTTGCTTTTCCATTATTTCCTTTAAGATCTAAACTTTATCTAATTGATTGACGTATTGTAAATTAATTCAAATTTTTTTTAATACTTTAATGAAATCAAACATCATCCACCAAGTAGTTTTTAGTATTATTTTAAGTTTTAAATTAGTTTTGCGGGAATTTTTTTTTTCTCTCTCTAAGATCTTACTTTATCATTTTTCCATATATTTTTGAAGTCATTTTCCAACAATTTGTTACTTACTCACATATTCAAAATTAACACGCGCCACCTACCTACCACCACACCACACTACACAC
>JABUQX010019823.1:52500-59898 GCA_015478945.1 Trachelipus rathkii
TTTCACGTGATATATCTCCTCTTTTCTGTGATTTCGTAGTTTTTTCAGCTTTATTTAATTTTTTTTTCTTTTTGTTTTCTGCCCTCATTAGAGATATGTATTATTTTTGATAATTTACTTTTAAAATCTGTATTTAAATGGGATGACTTCCCTTCTTGTTCTATGACAGCTTTGTAATACTTTAAGTTAGCCTTTTATTATTGCTTTTTAATTAGCCTTTTATTATTATTGTTTTTATTTTCCTTTCTCTCTCTCTCTCTCTCTCTCTCTCTCTCTCTCTCTCTCTCTCTCTCTCTCTCTCTCTCTCTCTCTCTCTCTCTCTCTCTCTCTCTCTCTCTCTCTCTACTCTCTCTCTCTCTCTCTCTCTCTCTCTATATATATATATATATATATATATATATATATATATATATATATATATATATATATATATATATATATATATATATTTATATCTTTTAACAGAGATACATGTAGAAGAAAGAGAGAAGAGAGAGAGAGATTTCCTGCAACTTTAATAATTACGTCCACATATCAGTGGAGAACTGGGTAATAATGTTGAATCAAAATATAGCCTTGAATTTATCAGCTATTCGACATGCAAAAAGGGATGCCTTTATTTGCTTTTGAAATATTAC
Source organism: Trachelipus rathkii (assembly GCA_015478945.1). Lineage (NCBI taxonomy): Eukaryota > Metazoa > Arthropoda > Malacostraca > Isopoda > Trachelipodidae > Trachelipus > Trachelipus rathkii. Next base: position 53,139 of record JABUQX010019823.1, read on the forward strand.
AATTGTAATACTTTTTTGTTTTTCTATTCTATAAAATTAGACTGATTTTAAGATTCCATAATTCGAATGTTGAATTTAGGAAAATCGTACCTTTTAAGAGTTCTAATTTCGTAATGTAAAATTATTAGAAAAGGTAATTTTGAAGTTAAATTTTTTATTAACACAGGTTTTCACAACTAATGAAGTGTGTGAAAGATCTTGAGTTTTTTAAAAATTAATTTAAACTTAAAATTATTAATATTCAATTTTCATTTTTTGTATAATGTTAGCAGTTAAACGTTTTTTTTTCCAAATTCTAATACGTTAAAAGAACTAATTTTAGGATTACAATAATTAAATGATTGAATTTAGGAAAATCGTACTTTTAGGAGTTTAAAATTTGTAAAATTTAGCAAAGCGTAATTCTAAATTAATTTTATTTTCTATTCAACTAGGTTTTCCAACTAATTGAATGTATTATGGTATAGTAAAATTAATATTGAAATTTCATTAAAAGTAAATAATTCTAACTATATAATAAAATATTAACCTTTTTTGTTTTTTGCGATTGCATTGTAATGAACTATTATTTTTCAATTTAAATTATGGGATTCTCCCCATTTTTTAGGATTTACAACAAATTTTCAAATTTTGAAATTTAAGGATCGTATACTTTCGAGAGTATTAATATTGTAATGTAAATATTTGAAAGCGTAATTTTAGAAGTTTATAATTTATTAAATTAAAGAAGGGGTAGGTAATATGACTTTGGTATTAAAAAATATTGAAATTTACATTAAAAAAAGATATTTAACCAATAAAAATTAATAAATTCTCCTTTTCTGCTTTTTGAATTGGTTGTATTGATTAGTATGAGGCAGGAGAATGACTATGATTCTTAGTGGTAGTATATTGTCGTGCATCTTATACGACGAGTTAAGACTCTGAAGAATATATATAGATACACTTTTTGCTTAGCATATATATAGGATGAAAGATATCGAGAGGATAGAGTATGCTTTTTATAGCTCTGGATGAGGTGTATGTAGATGTGTGTGTGTGAGTGTGAATGTGTATATTTGTGTAATAACATAAGATAAAACGTTAATTTTAGAAATTTAATATTAATATTTAGAACAGAAAGTTTTAAATATTGTCGAGACTATTGATTATTATGCATTCTAAAACAATATTGAATTAATGGTAAAATTCTCTTTTCTTATGTGCGAGAGTCTATAATTTGTGGCAAATAAATTACATAAATATTCCCAGCGTTTTCATCTTTTTCTTGTAGAATTATTATGAATTATTTTTTCAAAATCGGTTTACACATACGGAACTATTTGAAGAAGACCCTAATTGATTTACGATGTGAAATATAGTTACCATTCACATTCTTCAATTTTTTGAAAATAAATTCAAATTTGAATGAGTTTCGTAGCTACAATGTGGACATTTTAACAATTTATTTGGAATTGAAGATTCAGTAATAAAGAAGGTTATTTTTAGAGTTAAAAATTCTTGTTATATAAAACGGTTACTAAGTTAATTTTTGCTAAATATTTGGTATTATAATAAAATACATAAAAAGTTTCATTACAAAAGGTAATTTTGACCCGTGAAAATTAATTAAGATTGTACTCTATTTGTAGTTTTTTGAAGATGCTTTTAATGAATTTTTAAGAGTGTTTTCAATAATGCTGAAAAGTACGTTTAATACTCCATTGCGTATAAGAAGTATTCAAATAATTAGTAATGTTGAATTCTAGCAATCTGTACTTTTAAGACCTTCGAATATTTTAATGATGAAAATATATTAGTAAAATAGCGTTGAGTAATGTTGATGTCTAGTATAGATGATAGGTGGATAGTGTATCTATAGTTGTTTTACAATAGTATATACATCACGTGTATTGTAATCAAATGTGAATACGATGTATATCGAACTGCTGAGGTAACTACAGTCTAATATGTCTGATGATGTAATGTTATTATTTATAGTGTGACTGTGTGAAGATATCATACGTATGCTATAAGTGAGAGTTGTGAGTTAGCATATATATTTATTATAGTAGAATTTGAGTATGTGACTAGATGTTGGGTCATACAGTTCTTACATGTATCCTATTAATATAGGATGGAGAGACTTACGATATAACTGATGATTATGTATTCTTCGATATTGATGTCACTGTTAATGACTGCTGAGCTCGATAAATATATGTAGATGAATATCGAGTGTACTATAGCTTTGTGTGCGCTATCTATCTATAGATGACAGTTTTTGTATGATAGGCGATATATGCTTGTGTAGTATGTAAAAAGGTATCTAGTAGATGAGATGCGATGAGTCGAGTTATCGTATGTGTCTCTATATGTTCTTAGCATCATTGCCTTCTATTATTAGATTAAGAGATTCTGTGGTCAGGTTCTCAGTTAATATGTCACATGATCTCGGTGATACTAGAGTATCATCATATATATATAGGATCTCTAGAGTTTCAGGTGTATCTTAGTAAATGTAGTAGCATATGTGAGAGAACTGATAGCTAGGTCATACGATCGATATATTATATAATACGTGTAGCATTCTCATGATATACTCTCTTCTTACTTAGAGTCATAGAGTGTGGAGTTGTTTACTATTATGATGTACGTGTGATCTAGTAGACATTGTTAAGTGTAGATGTGTGTGAGTGACTTAGGACTAGTGCAGTATTCTAATGAGATCGTTTTTATCTATTGTTAAGTGTCTATAAATTTAGAAAAGCGTAATTTTGAAGTTTAAATTTCTTATTAAACAGTTTTATACATAAGTATGATATTGGTATATAAAAACCAATGGTTGTAATTGACTGTAAGAATCGCGAATAGTAGGATGCCTCTTAAAGAGAGATTTGTGGGAAGATTGAATTGAGTATATATGAGATTATATATAATTGAGTGCTTTCTGTTGTAGATAGATGAATTTCATATATAGTGAGATCAGGTGTTAGTGCTCTCAGTGTGTGTGTAGCTTTGTGGTAGAGTTATATGATGATCTATTTATAGTTTTAGTTAAATCTCTTGTCGTGTTACTATATGCATCCATCTTTATTATCATATATTATCGATAATATGATATATGTATATATAGGGAGGTTTGTCGTAATTTATAAATTTGCGTATCTTTATGGGACTATTAACTTAATAGGTGTAGTGGTGATACGCTCTATCACTACGATCTCTATACGTGTTGCGAGTGTATGTAATTTTGATATATGAAAGTATTGAGATATATATTATATACTAGAGGAACTGGTGTTTGTATATAAAGGCTAACAATAATTGAAAATTTTGCATTATAAACCGTGATTTAAGACATACGAACTACTATATATTCGCTTTTTCTGCTTTTAGTGAATTGGCATTTAATATGAACACATTATTTTTTCAAATGCTGAAAATCCCGTAAAACACTCAATGTTGGACTTCAAATAAATTCAATGTTGAATTTAGGAAAGATCGTACTTTTATAGAGTTTTATATTGTTTGTATGTGAAAATTTAAGCAAAAGGTTTTCTGCAGTATAATATTTTTATATTAAAACAAATATTTTCCAAACCTAATGAAATATTTGGTATATAAAAATAAATATGAACTTATTCAAAACTCAATTTAGACACACCTCATAACTAATTACTAATTTCTTTTCTGCTTTTTGATTGATTTCAATGATAAAGACTTGGTATATATTATTTTTTCTAAATTTGTTTGATAAATTTATGTTAAAAACTCTTTTAAGATTTATGAATATTTCCAAGGATTGCAGATTTAGGAAATGTTTTAATAGTTCTTATATTTCTTATGTATAGAAATTTAAGAGATAAAAGCGTAATTTATAGATGGTATAATTTTTTTATTAAAACTTTAGTTTATTTTCAGCTACTGAGTATTGGGTGTATAAAAAAAAATGATATGGAAATTTATTAAAAAAACGGTCATTTTAGAATCCTAAAACTATTAATATTCTCTTCTGTTTTGAAATGCATTTCAATAAACACATTATTTTTCAAATGCTGGAAATACCGAATTTTAAATAGCAATTTTAATAGATATATTTAAAATATATTCATGTTGAAAAATTTTAGGAAAATCGTAATATAAGATTTCTAAATTGTAATGTAGAATATTTTAACAAAAAGGTAATTTTAGAATTAATTTTTTAATATAACAGGTTTTCACAACTAATGAAATTATTGTTATATAACAATTTTGAATATTCATTAAAAACGTCAATTTAAAACAATACTAAAAAATAGTTTTCTTTTTTATTTTCTAACTGTGTTTCAATGAAACACTTATTCTTTTCAAATGCTGAAAATCCAGTTAATAAAAATGCTAGTAAGGAAGGAGATATTGCTAATGTTGAATAATTTAGGAAAATGCGTTTACTTTTAGAGTTTATATTTTGTAATGGTGAAATATAACAAAGCGATAATTTTTAGAAGTTAATATTTTTTATTAAAAACAGTTTAATCACCATAATGAATATCTTTGTATATAAATACATATTGATTTCAGTTAAACGTAATTTAGAACACATAGAAACGCTAATTATAATTCAATTTTAGTTTTTTGAAATTGCATTTTAAAGACCATTTATCCTATTTAGAATGTTGAATTAATCGTATAAAAATCATTATCAAGATTTTACAAAAATTTCAATTTGAAATTTGAAAATGACTTTCAAGAGTTTAAAATTTGTAATGTGAAATGTTAAGAAATAGAAGTTTTGTTTGTAAAATTTTAAAATATTTATTATTAAATTTTGATAAGTAAAGTTTTTAGGGAGGATTAATAGAAACTGTTGAACAACTAATATGAATACAAAACGACACCAGAATTTCTGTTGGAATGGGTAGTTCTTCATTTTAAGTCCTAGTTTCACAAAGAGCATTGCTAGCTTTTTAATATTAGATTTCTTTCATGTTCCGAGGAAGATTCAGAACTGTGGATCAACAAAGATGGCCGACAAAAACATTTTGTTTTCAAGTTGTGCATTTTCTTTCTTCTTTCCCTGAAATTATGGATGTGTGATTTCCTAAAATCCCCTTCTCTATAAAATAGTCTTTCTGATTGAATATTTTTTGTTGTAACAAAATAACTTGTAATTAATAATTCTTTGAAGGTTTCGATTTGTTTCAACTGACTATCGGAGAGAGAAACTTCAAGGAGTACCGGCAGCCAACATACTAATGTAGTCTTTTAGTTGGCAGAAGCCTTCTCGAGTATTTCGGAGACCATCACGCACTGCTACTGTAAAGTATGAACTAGCCCAACCTCATGTGGTGCAATGGTTTAATGTTTTTGAATATTAGTCTTTCCATAGTTTTTATATCGAGTTTAATTCTAAAAAACAACTATACTTCTTTGTTTTGACATTCATAAAATCAGTAATCACATTTACCGAGCTAATGTCTCCTCATCCTCATGTCCCCATATGTTAAGTTTAACAACGCGCGATCCATAGTTTGATGATGTTTATCGGTGGTGATATTCCATGACCTTTCACACAACGATTCGCAAAGTTCTTTAAAAACGTCAGTAACAAGTTCTTGTATCAATCGTAGCTGGAATGTTTTGATTCGGATTCTCTTACTGTTAATTTTAGTAAATATTGGTTTTTAGTTCTTGGATTGATTTTACATATTAATAGAAAAAATTTAATTGATATTTTCGCAAATCGGTGTAAGCAACATTTTTTAAAATGCACGAAGCGTCCCCTTTAATCAATTTTTTAGTTTATTTTTTTGCGTTATCCGCTTCTTCCTCAAAACTATTAAAAAAAAAAAATTTTTGCAAAAAAAATAAAGGACTTCCAGGTTTCGAATCCATGTCTTGTCATGTCTTGCAAAAAAAAAAAAAAAAAAAAAAAAAAAAAAAAAAAAAAGTAATTGGGTCAACATAGCTTTAAGAAGATTATTACATTCTTGGTACTCTTTGAATTTTTCCTTGACATACGACAAAACAAGTTATTGACAAAATCTCAAAAAAGTATGCAACATTAGGTCCGAGTTTTTTAAATATAAAGAGTTTATCCTGAACAGCTTTTGCTTCACCTTTCTTTTTTAACAATTGCAGCCAGGTCTGGATGAGAGCGTTTTAAAAGTCGCATTAATTTAAAGGATCCAGTAGATGTATTGTGAACCACATGAGTAACCTTTTTTAAGCATGATCGAACTGACTGTTTTCTATCAATATCAACTGTGTTACACTATATTCATATGAACCAAATCGTAAGTCATTTTATCTTCAGAGCAAGTAAAATAATCAAGTACATGAGGTGTTTTCGATTTTGGTTTAGTTTACATGATTTTCTAAGTGATATTAAACTTAATTTAATTAAAGTTTATCTAAATGGAAGTATAGAACTACTATTTTTATTACTGAAGCTAATAAATATATCATAAGCAACATTTCTGAACAAAAAGAGATTAATATAGTATACTATATATATATATATATATATATATATACTATATATATATACCTATTATAATATATAATTATATATATATAATATATATATTATATATATATATATATATACTATTATGATTATCATAATATATATATATATCCGCTTACTCGCAGCCAAAAACATTAACCAGATGTCCCATAACTATAGATCACTATCTAAGTCAAGGGATGGAGGTGATACTTCTCAATTAATATATTAACTTAATATATTTTAAAATATATAATATTATATATAATATATGTACTTATATAATATATA
>JABUQX010019824.1:0-10000 GCA_015478945.1 Trachelipus rathkii
AAATTTTGGGTTAGGGTTATTGGGTGGATTATAATTACAATTATGAAGTTATAGGATTATTTCTTAATTAAACGTTAATTAAAAGTTATAAATTATTTATTTTAGTAACTTTGTTAAAATTAGTTTCATTTAAAATATTTAAAAAAAAACGTTTCTGATTATTTGAATCTTAAACTACTCTACAATTAAGTGTCCATTAATACTTTTATGTTTTCAAAAAGTAGAAATGCTTAATCTAATAACTGGGTACTTAGTGTTTTTTAGAACTTTAGTTAAAAAGTTAATTTTTATATAATGAATAAAATAATAATTAAAGCTAAAAATTAAAATAAATTTTAAAATTTTAATTAAAAGATTTCTGATTATAATGAAAATTAAAATTAAAAGATTCTTACTATTAATAAACATTCTGATTATATAGCATAAGGCTAATGAATTAAAATTAGATTCTGAGTAATTAAAAAATGAAAATTCTAATATTAAAATATTAATAAAATATATATATAGCGTAAGGCTAATTTTTTAAAGTTAAAGTTAAAATTAAAAGCACAATAAAATTAAAAGTAATTCTGAATGTGTCTATTTTTATTATTAAAACAAAACAAAAATTTCTAACTAAAATTTTTAGTTTTTTATAGATTTTCTGTAAATAAAAATAAAAAAAAAATAAAATAAGTTACATGAAATATCGTTCAAAAAAAAAAAAAAAAGTTTTTCGATTTTTATTTAAATTTTTTTATTTAACAGAATAACTGGAACCAAGCGGCAAAAAAAAATAAAAAAAATAATTCTAATAATAATAAAAAAAAAAAAAAAAATATGTAAAAAAAAAAAAAAATGTAAAGTGTTTTGTAATACAACTTAAACTTAAAGAGTAAATAAAAAGAATAAAGAATGTAAAATGTGTAAAGTTTTTTATATTCTGTAAAACAAATAAAATAAAAAAACTTAAATATAAAGGATATAAAAGTATGAAAATTTTTTTATAAAAAATTTATTTACAACATACTAATTATTTACAACATACTAATTAATGTTCTTGGAGTTAATTAGTATAGTTCCAACTTCATGATGTTTTCTAACACAATTTCATCGAGTTCTGTGTAACTCAGATGATATAAATCCTGATGTTGATTCTTTCTCTTCAAGTCAAGACCTGATGTTGCTTCGTTTCTTCTTTGTAACTTAAGAATCTCTAATTAATGGTATCTTTTCAAATTTTCAAATTACATTATGGAAATTGTTTTTTATTAAGCTGTTACAATTATCTATCTTATCTTCCAAAAAGTTTTCAGATGAAAGTGGCCACCAATCAACGTAATCTTTCTGTCGGATAGATGATAGAAATTGAATGAAAAGATTTTTATGGTCCAAAGTTATAAACTTTTTATTTTAATTCTAGTAACTTCTGTCATCATGTAATTGCCAGGATGTAATTATGTTAACTAGAAATCGTTTCTAAATTTATCAAAAAATTTTATTTACAATAAACCTGAATAAAGATAATGGAATTAATTGGTAGATTGGAAGAAAAATGTTCATTCTTTATCTTCTTTGTCCAATTAATAATCCATTGTATTTTCTTAATATTAATAGGAACTATTTAAGTTCATCACATGTCTTTTTGTGATATATGTTCTATCCAAATAATTATTTTTCAAAGAACCAATTTCAAATGTTCTTTGATATGAGTTTAGTAAATTAGAAAACTCATTAATATTTCTTAAATTTAATCAACTTATGTACAATAAACTATGTTTTTATATTTTTCTTCTATAAAAATATAAAAATATAAGAAGTACTTTTGTCTAGGTAACTGATGGAATTTATTGAGAATCATATGAAAAATTGCTATGTTCAAATCTTCAATTTTCAGTGGTAGTTTTCAGTCACTCAATTCTTCTTATTCTCAATATTTTCATTTTTTCCACCTAAACTTTCAAGTTTCTGATCTAAACTTACAAGTCTATACTACCTCAGGTTAATCAATCCCATATTTACAATTTTTTACAATTCTAAGGTAGACTTTATGTACATTTTTTGGTCAAAACCAAATATTTTTATTACAATTTTTAGGCTTTTTCGTCCTAACAAGAGAATTTCTAGGACTAAAGAAAACTAGGATTATATTTTTCTAGAATTAAATTCTATCTCTTGGGTGGAGAATCTTTCAATATGTTTTCCTAATTTCTGTTCTAATAATCTATTAATGAATAAATTTAATGAATAAATTTATTTTTATTCTAATGTCTTAACTTTCTTCTGTGTCTAGTTTTTCATCAAGGAATAAGAAAAGAACAGTAAAGACTCTTTCCATAGGCCTTTTTATTTTGACTGTCTCTTAATATTCTTTATTGTTTTTAGACAAATTTCAAGTTTTCTGTTTGTTTCTGTTTAACTTAATCAATTTGTTCTTTTGTGATTTTAACAATCTTGCTAGGATCTGTTTGCCAGCAGATGTTAGTATCTGTCTCTACAATGTTTCTTTTTTAAAGTCTTCACTTAAAATATGTGAAGTTTATATTTTTCTTATCTAAAAATATAAGAATCTAAAAAATAAATCTGAAATATGTATGGTTCTTTTCCTATACCTCTATAAAATATATTTTTCTTGTATAAAAATATAAAAGGTAAATTTTAAACATATTTCTGCAATAAATATGAATTATCATTATATGTGTTATTTATTAAGTTAGGTAACTTGAAGAATTAATTTCTTTTCTTGTTGTTCTGTCTGTTCTCACGAAATCAGTTTTCATTATCAGTCTCTGCATTCTTAAGTGTTCTGGGAGGAGGCATTTCCACAGCAAATTTAAAACTTAACAGTTATAATTTTATATTCTGTTTTCTTTCCAATTTTTTCAACTAAGTTATTAAAAGTTTCCTGAAGGTTTCTATCATAAATTTTTATTCAAAGAATAAACTTTTCAACCTTGTCCTTGCCAGGATAAATTCCTGTTAGGTCTGTTATTTTCCATTTTCGGGCTATCTTAACCCTTATCATATTTTCCTTAATTTATGGCACTAATTACTCTTTCATTATGGAGAAATAGAAAACACTTAGTGGTTTTTAAACACACCTTTCAATTGGGCTTAAAATCAAAGTTCCTATTCTCCTTATTAACTGAAGTTATTTTCCAGAATTAATTTCATTAATTAAATTTTAAATTTTCTTTTCTTCCCGAAAAGTTACTTAACTAAATGTTATAATTTCAATGCCTAAAGAGGTTTTTCCTTAAACCTAATGAAAGTTTTCATTACTTTCCTAATTTTTTATCGAGTTTCTCAAAGGTAACAACTAATCGGTATATATTCCTTGATAAAATCTTCTGTAGATTTCACAATTCCTGAGTAGTTGTTAGAATTCCTTATAAAATAATTGGTCTATTCCTCTCAAACCTTGTGTTTGAAATTCCTAATTTTTCTGAATTCTGAAATAGTAAGGATCTTCCATCCTTTTCCACAATTGAGTCTCGAGTGATTCTGTAGGTGTTCTTCTAACAGAATTATTAAAAGTTTCGTCTCCTTATTGTTGTCCAAATTATCACAACTTTGACCTTTGACTAACTTTTTCTAGCTAGTATCTATAAAAGAATGAACTTTTTCTATCTTCTATATCTACCCCTATCTTCCTCTTTCAGGGATAGGCCTGCTTGGCTTTCATTTAACTTTAAATGAAGTGTCCAGATTCATTTAAAAGCAAATTCTGTTTCTTATCTGGGGTCAAAGGTTGCTTAATTTCTGCAATAGGAAAACTCACTTCAAATATTAATGAAAATGAACAAGAATGTAATTAATTGGAGTTCTTGAAAGCTATCAATGAAAAGTTCCTATCTAAAAAGGTGTCCAATTCTTTTTCTTTGCAGGTTGTCTTCTTTGAATCGCAATCCAAGATATCTTTTTATTCTACATTTTGTTAATTTCTGATGTTATATTTTCTCTTATCAGATCTCTTCTGATAGTATGATCTCTTGAAACTTAAACTAAAGAAAACTATCTATCCTTTATTTGGAACCTTCTGTTTCAAAAATGTTAACCTAGGTTCTTTTCCGTAAAGCCCTAATAGTTAAATAGAATAAAAATTCTTATTTTCTTTCTTTTTGCTTAGCCTATAAACTATGTAGGAATAAGACAATATGTTATTTATTAACATTTAAATAATAAATAATTAATAAATAAACATCTTTTTATCAATGTTACATGAATAAGCACCTATTGGTCTTATCATGCTTTTCTAAAATTTGATATAAAGTTCAAAGTTATTTGTTCCAAGGATTTAGTTTTCATTCCCGATTCCTGGTTCTTTCACAGTATTTCAAAAGATATTTCCAGCTTCTTCTATAACATTTGCAAAAATGTCTGTTTTATTCTCCTATACCTTCTGTAAAAACTTTTGTCACCTGAGCCTTTTGAAAGTTTATGAGAATAAAAGTTATTAAGATATAAGCTTTGGTATCCTTGAAGTTCATCATCGAAGAACTTTAATAATTTGTAATTACTTGTAATTAACATATGACAATATATGGTTATTAAACCTTCTTTCTTTTTTTAAAAATGTGCCAGAGTAAAATTATTCTAGTATCCATCTAGATTTCTTGAATTTTGATTTAAATTAAATCTAAGTACTTCGCTATTCTTTTTATAATATTGAAGCGATAATTAATTTCTTTGTCTGAAACCTTCATTTAATATACTACTTAAGTTGGATTATATCAATCTCTTTTCCTTAAAGAGTTTCTATTTGAAAAATATCAATTTCTTCTTGATATTTGTGCTATTTAGGAGTCTCTTTCTTCCTAAAAGGGTTATTTTCTATTCATTTGTTATTAATTGGATATTAATTAACTTTAATTAATATTAATTTAAAATACAATATTTCTGTGGAGTAATATGTTCTCCTTTGCTGTCTGTTGGATGAAGGACAATGTTCTTCATTAAATTTCTTCATAATTTGGTTATGTGGAATATTTCATTTTTACCTTACTTCATTTCTCAAGCTGAACTTATAACTTTAAATTTATGGAGTCTAAACTCTAAATTTTCTGTTTTTATAAATATATATATATATATATATATATATATATATATATATATATATGTTTATTAATATTGTTTAAATAGTGGGTAAAATTTACAAAGTCGCTTGAAGCGAAAACGGTAATTTTCGAAATTTCTGATTTTCTACTCTGTTTGCTTCTAGGGTCCAAAATCCTATTTTCCCGTATGATTTTTGTAAATTTACTACGAATTGTTAAAAACCTTTATATATATATAACTATATATATATATATTTATATAATATATATATAATATATATATATATATATTATATATAAATATAATATATATATATATATATAATATATATATATAATATATATATATTATATATATATATAATATACATCTGTGATTTTGTGATGTAAGAAGGTTGTTGTTCATGGATGTATCAGTGTGAGCAAATTTAGCAATTTTTGAAATTTCCTCTGAAATCCCAAAATCTTATGTATTTATTCTTCTCTTTTGTAATGATCCTTTCTTGATCAGAGAAGAATATAATCCTTCCATCTATATATATTTAATGAGTATTATCAATATCTTCTAAAAAATTAAATCTAAAGAAATTATTAGAGGCATGGTAACTGTATCTGTTTGTCTGTTATATCCATCTTGCTTTTCTTCATTAATGTACCGCTTTTTTATCACACTTATTTTTATCACATGAATAACATTTAAAGGAGTTTGCTTAAATGTAGTTGTTACTGGCTTATGTACTATTATTTATTTTTTGTACTTATTTTTGAGCATTGTACTACTTTAAACCACAGTCATTATCATTTTTTGGCTAAAGAGAGGGTCTGTCCTCTCCTGTGCTGGCCCTAAATATTTCTATATTCATTAATGGTTGTGGGGGGAGGTATATTCCCATCTCCTTCTTCCCCAAATATTTCTATAACCATAACAATGTCTTCTGGTTCTTCTTCTACTTCTTCAGACACCTCAATTATCGGTGTTAAAATAGAAGGGAAATATTCTAATACTTGAATCTCTGTATCATCAAAACCATAGGGATATTCTTCCATATTTGAATCTTCATTATTCACGAAGTGGTCTAAAGGGTTCATGAGGAGTTCATTCTCAATAGAACCGCCGTATAACTGATCCAAAAATGTTTGGCGTCTCCTAGTGCCCTCGGGAGTGATATCAAAATGATCCATTAAATCGTCTATTTCTGATGAATAATTATTCAAAGTAGTACAATAATCATGATCTACCATATGATCATTGCTAAGAGATTCTGCTTTCATTAAATCGTCAATCTCTAATGAAGAATCATTCAAAGTAGTACAATAATCATGATCTACCATATGATCATTGCTAAGAGATTCTGCTGGAGATTCTGGATATTCATTATCATTATTGAAAGATTCACTTTCGTTAGAAATACCCATAATGTAGTTCATTGTTTCAGGCTGTTCAAGCCATTCTAACAAAGCTAAAGTATCTATGGAATCTTCAGAATTTTCTTCGTAATCAAGATCTGAAATATCCATATCAAGAAACCAATCAAAATTATCGTAGTCTCTTGGCTGTAATTCTAAATTAGCGCCTTGCATACGATAAACAGTAAAATTATTTACAGAGGGATATATGTCACTATGACATTCTGTAAAAATATAATCCATATTTTCTACTGTGGGGACAGTTCCATTGTTTGTCCAAGGCACAGTAGGCATTCTGTATCGATATTGTTCTTCAATAACAATATCTTCATTATTTCTGTTGTTGCTAGAAGGAGGTCTTGTTTGTTCCTCTGATAGAAAACTGGGTGGTTCATTATGAATCCAACTATGATAATCAATAGCTTCATCAATATTACTATACAAAGAAGCAAGTTGTTGTAACATTCTTTCGTCTTCTTTACGATCTTCAATATCTCTCTTCATTATAATCTATTTATTTAGATGATGAGGAATAAATATTCTTATTTATTTTAAAATTATTGGTTCAAAGTTCAAAGTCCATCTTAAATGTCTAAAGAATGAAGAATGAACTATCAAAAGAAGTTTCTAAAAATATAAAAAAAACTAATCAAAAATATTTTTCCCATAGATAATCTATTAAGGACAGATTGGTTCAATAAATTTTCTATGATTGTTCTGGTTCTGAAAATTGCTCATTTTTCTGCAATTTAAATTTCAAACAATCCTATTGTTGTACTATAATTTTCTATAAAATATTTAAACTATATTATAATAATTTTAAAAATTTCTTTAAAATTGTTCACAAATTTTCAAAGTTTGTAGCATTTTCTACTGCTCTTATTATATCACTTTTCTAAGTCTTTTTCAGTCTACAAATACTGACACTGTTTTCTACTTTTCTTTAAATTATTACTATGTTTTTAAAGAAAATATTTATATAGTTTTTATTTAAAACTCAAAAAAAAACTAAAAAAAACTTTCTATAAAATTAATTAAAATCACAAGTGTTTATCACTATATTTTAATTAATATTGTCTATTAAGATCAGTAATTAACATTATTTAATTAAGAATGTTTACTTCACTTAATTTATATAAAAAAAAATTAATTACTTTGTCATTAAACTTTTTCTAAGTTCACAAAGATTAAGCTCTAATTTAAAACTATCATTATCAAAAAAAAAATGTTCCACTAAATTTCTGTGTTCATATTCTATTGTTCAAAATATTTAAATATTCAGAATATTAAATATTACGGAATATTAAATCACTGTTAATTGTATTGTCAATCACAATTAAAAAATTAATAATTAAAAATTAACACAACTAATTAAATGAAACTTCTAATCACTTAATATTTTCTGATATAAATAGTAAATAACTATTTAAACGAAAAAAAAATAAAAAAAAAATATAAACATATTTTTCTTAAGTCTTATTCTCAATAATGTTCTTTATTGTTCTATAAAATAGAATATAGAATATAGAATATTTTTCCAATGTTCTTCTTTGATAATGAAGTTATCTTAATTAGTCTGTTATCTGTAACTAATAAGATAGTATGTCTATTATCCTTTAGGATACTGATTAGAAAAGGATATGTTCTTAAAATGTTCTAGGTCATCTTTCTTGACCTTATCTGTTCTAATGTTCTTCTTTGTTCTTCAAAATGTGAACTATAACTCTAGTCTGTTCTAAAGTTCTTTTGTGTCAAAGGTGAACTATAACTCTAGTCTGTTCTAAAGTTCTTTTGTACTATATTTTCTATTAAATCTATGCACTTAATTTCCAAGTTCTGTTATAAGGTTCTGTTATGAAGTTCAGTTATAAAGTTCTGTTGTGATAAAACCTTTTCTGAAAGTTTTGTGTTCTCTGGAACAATTTCTGACAAATTTTGTTCACTTAGAACATTAAAAAATTCTCTGTTCTTTTAGAGCAAATTTTCTCTGTTCTTGTGTTCAGTAGGACATGTTCTCTAATGACCTGTGTTCTCTTAGAACATTTTTCTGGTGTTCAACTGGAACAAATTTTTTGTTCTGGGGTCAAAAAATAGAACCATTTCTATGTTCTGTGACCTTTTAACCTTTTTATTCTTTCTTAAAAAAGAAACTTTTCTAAATTTTTGAAACTTTTATATTAATCACAACACTTTAACTTAAAAAAAAAACACACGATTTATATTTTTATAAAAAAAAACACAAAAAAAAAAAAACACTTCACTTTGGCATTTTGGCCACACGAAAAAACGAAATATTCGGAATTTCTACTTTTCCAAATTTTCTACGGGTCAAGGGTCATTTCCCTTTTTGTTCTTACGTTTTTCCAAAATAATTTTTTTTTTAACTATATATACTCGATCTGTAACGACGTATATAATTAATGCATAATTATAAAGAAAATGCATAAAAAATATGCATAATAAAAAAGAAATTGATTAAAAAATATGCATAATAAAAAAGAAATTGATTAAAAAATATGCATAATAAAAAAGAAATTGATTAAAAAATATGCATAATAAAAAAGAAATTGATTAAAAAATATGCATAATAAAAAAGAAATTGATTAAAAAATATGCATAATAAAAAAAACATAAATATATATATATATATATATATATATATATATATATATATATATATATATATATATATATATATATATATATATATATATATATATATATATATATTTTTTTTTTTATATTATATATATATATTATGTTAGATGTGTTTGTGAAGTGTAAAGACGGAAAGAGCGAGGAAAGAAAAACTTGGCAATGCATTATTCGGTCACTAAGCCAATTTCAATATTTTATCGGTCAATGATACGCCCTTGCATGGCACTCAGCGTCAGTGTTCTTTCTCAATGCTGTCTTTGTTTACTTCCGCGTTCAGCGTATTCCCCCTTTTTACTCTTACTCCCTTTTCATTCAAGTCTTATGAATGAGTATTATACTATTCCTACAATTTTGCTGATCCTGATTTATTGAGCCCGATTTTTCTACAATTGTAAACAGAACGCATTCTCGAACATACTTTTTATTCAACAACTATCTTATGGAGTTTTATGAAACGCTGTCTACTATTTGCGATTTTACTAATCTTTCTATAGCTCTAATTACTTTAATTATGATAATTAACTAAAAAATTTTCCACAGAAGGGATTTACTGAGTCTACTCTAACTTTTAGAAGACTAAAAAAAAATTAATTAACTAACTTTAATTAATTATTTTAAAGGTGTTAATTGCATAATTTCTATGTATATCTTGAAAAAACTTCCCTCAGGAACCGGACATAAAAAAAAAACGAAATGCAACAAATAATTTTATATATTATTTTTTTTTTTGGTATTTTTCTTCAACAAAAAAAAAAACAAAAAAAAATAATAAAAATAATATTTAACATACTTTAATAAAATTTATTTTGTCACACTTTGTGAAAATTTAATTTCTTCTAGTTTTTATATATATATATAGTATATATATTATATATTATATATATATATATATATTTATA
>JABUQX010019824.1:22500-35000 GCA_015478945.1 Trachelipus rathkii
TGGAGAGTCAAGTATCACTCGTTGTGGTGTCTCCTTCTTTCCAGCCACATCTGTTTTATGGAACTCCTTGCCATCATCTATTTTCCTGCAGTATTCAATCTTTCTCTCTTTAAGTCCCTCGTCTGCGCCTACCTGAGGGAATTGCGTTAAACAAGATCTGGGTGTGTTTACTTTCCTTTTGTTTTGATTTTTTGTTTCTGTTTTCGTTTTTATCTGTCCGCTGCCTGTGAGTGGTGGTATCGTGTAATATATATATATATATATATATATATATATATATATATATATATATATATATATATTATATATATATAATATTTATATATGTGTTTTATATATATATAAGAGTGGTGGTATGTATAATATATATATATATAATATATATATATATATTCATTCCTGTGTAAGTGTGTATTCTACAGTATTAAATTTCATAGAACATGTGCCTATGTTAGTAATGTATCAAAAGGGTACAAATACATAAAAGCGCTTTTTAGACATTGTTTAATTAGAATACTAAGTTTAAATAATTTTTTTTCTTTTTTATTATGGTTGTTTTTAAAACGATTTTAAAGATGACCTTAAAGCCACTTCCTAAACTTAAAATGGTTTGAACTTTGACCTTTCGAAAGCATTCGTCGAGAGGTCGTTCTTAAAGTTTAAATGGCGACTTATTAATGCAGTAGGATTTAGAGGAGGACGAATATGGGAGGACGAGAAGAGAAAGATTAAGAAGACAGACAGATTAGATAGAATGACTCAAATAAAGGAAAAATATATTAAGATTGAAATAGAAAGTAAAAAATCAATTTAAATATGGAAGAAAGAATATGAATAAGAAGTTGAAATGAACAACGAAAATAGATTAAAAAAAATTAACAAAATACAGGCAAATAAAACAGGGAGAAAGCCAAATAAACAACTTAAACAGTTACGAAGAAAAGAAAAGACAAAACAAATGAACAAAAATCTTAACTATTAGAAGAAATATGCAATTAACAATAAGTGATTACTAGAAATTGAAAAAAATTAGTTAGAATTGTCAACTGAAAATGGAGGAAGGTGTTCTAAATCATAAAAAAATAATCAAAATCAAAAGTTTACTGAAAGGTCTAGACCGGTCTTTAACCCAGTCATATAATTCAAAAAAAACAAATCTCAAATTCATTTTTAACTCAACTTTAGCTATTTAAAAACCCAAAGATTGAAATTAGAGTCGAAACTAACTGTAATTACTAATTACGGAACCAAAAATTTTAACCAAAGAATTTTAATAGAAAAAATATGACAAGGACGCCATGCTGCAAATTTTTTTTCTCTCTCTCTCTTTGAGAAACGCGCCTTATATGCTATTGCAGAGTTTACAATGTGTACATTTGCTGCAATGCGTAGTAGCAATTTGATTGTCCTTAGGCAACTCGAAAGCGAAGGTTGACATTTATAGGCGATTTATGAAATTTTGACTTTTGATTATTTTTTATTTTATTTTTTTATTTGTTGTTACAATTTTTTTTATTCCAAAGTCATGGAAGTGTTTTTTTATCTTTAGTATATATATATATATATATATATATATATTATATATAAATATATATATATATTATAGATTTATATATATAATATATTATAATATATATATATATATATATATATATATAATATATATAATATATAATATATTAATATAATTATATATATATATATATATATATATATCTAATATATATATATATATATAATATATAATTATATATAATATATATATATATATATATATATATATGTATATATATTCCCGCTAGGAAGTATTGATTCTTGTTACGGTATTATACTCTTGGTGAATAACCTGGAACGTAGCAAAGTGACAAGAACCAATACTCTGGGGATTTCGTGCATCCCTCCAACCCCAGCACTAGGATGTGCAATTTTCACATATGAAACCATTTAATCATTTTATCTCCCTTCATTTCTCAAATTTTATATATATCCTTCAAACCTCCTGCTCCTCCTCCACCACAGTTTCTTTCTATCTATCTTTTTTTCGATCCATATAAGCCTTTAAGTACTTTATAGTACTTTCTCTCTTGAAAGAAGATTTCCTCCCTTTTTTCCCATTACAGCCCCTTGGGCCATCCGGCGTCTCTTCCCACATGGGTATTCAGTCCACCTCACACTTCTTCCCCGTGGAGGAGGGTACATGTTAAAAACCGGTCTTTTCGCGCGCCTATGACCGGGCCGCCAATTGTAGGGGGACCTGAACCTTCGAGTTAACCGAAGAGGAGGCTGTCCTGCACTTTGATGTATAATCTCGAGCTCTAAGGTGAAGTTATTTAGGTTCCGTGTTGTTCACTGTGGGGGAGGGGGTAAACCGTCATGGTATTCCGGGAGGCTATTCCGAGGCTACATTTACAGTCTACCCTACGGAGTAGGGTCCGGGAAGTTGTGTAAGTCTCTGGCCTGTAACCTGTTGTAAGAAGGGCTACTCTTCCTTTTGAAATATACACCTTTTCAGCCCATTCTGTTATTTACTTTTATGTTTCATTTGTTTTATTGTTATATTTGCACATTCACCGAGACAAAATCTGTGGTTTAATTTTTTTATGAAACTGATTCTTTAAGAAAAAATTATATTATTATCATCTATTGGGTTCCCAGTCCCTCCTACTTATAGACAAGCAGGCGTTTCCTCTTTTATTCCTTCTACTACACCTGAAAGTTATCTGCATAATCTCAGTGATTTGTCGCTTGGTATGCCCTTGACATCCCAGGTGCCCAAACGGTTGGAGCAATCCCGAAAAGCTGCCCCTCGTCATAGTGGTTCTCATTTGTTTACTCCATATGCTGCTCCCCCTCCGGGAATGCCAGATGACACATCATTTCCGATATATTACTTATTGCGATCCACTACCTCCAAAGCTCTTATTGAGATGAGAACCATTATTCTTAGCGATGCACTTGAGAAAGCTTTAGAAGGTGAAGACCCCCCATTCACATTAATGAAAAATGGGTCCCATCTCGTTCAAGATACTACTACCCGGAATCAAAGTTCTATCTTGTCATCCTTAACGTTTTTCGAAAACATCTTTATTATTTCCATTCCTGATGAAATAAGAAACACATCTGAAGGCACCATTTTTTCTTTAGAATAGAAAAACGAAGATATTGCTGTCATTTTAAGAAATCTCCAGTAGAAAAAAAATTTCCAGAGGCAAAAGGGGGGGGGGGGGGGGGAGGGTTATATATTTCCCCTCAAATCGGGAAACTCGCCTGATTATCCCAAATCCTCGTTTACTGCTGACTTTTAGTACCCCTTTTCCACCTTCAAAGGTGAAAATAGGGTTTACAAGTTACAGTACAGTGTTCGTACGTTTATTTCCGGACCCAGATGTTGCTTTAAATGCCAACGGATTTGCCATCCCCGAAAATACTGTAGGGGTCCGCATGACATATGCCCAGTCTGCGGAGAAGAATTTCTCATTCCCCTTGAAAACACACCACACTGTAAAAACTGTGGAGGACCCCATAATGCCTCTTCCTTAAAATTTCCGTCTTACCTGTTTGAACAGGAGGTTTTAGAGTTATATACCATGCAAAAATTGAGTAGGAGAAATTCCATACACCAGCTCAAAGACAAATATCTCATAAGACAAGGGCAATCTTATGCTACAATTGCAGCAGCCCCATTCCTCCGCATATTAATCCACCCACACAACTCCATTCCAGTAGAACTCTTCTCCCAAATTCTATCAAAACTCAAGCAGTTACTGCAACCTGCCCACCTACATTGCCTATACTACCTACTTCAAAAATAATCCAAAAGCAGCCCTTGATCCAATCTCACGTTCAAAATGCCATCAACAACCCTACTTCGAGCACCAGTTTTCAGCTAACCAACAATGAAAGTAAGTTGGTTCATCCACCACAAAGCTTATAGAGTATTCCTGCCAAGACATTCTGTCCCACACTCTCCCGGTGAGTTCACCAAACTCACGTAAGAGTCCTGCATCAATGTTCCCTAATCTGTCTTCCACCATTACTCAAATTATTGAAAAAGATGTTCCTAAACACAAAGAAAAGATTAATCACCATGTTAAAGATTATTCGCTAAAATACAAAACATCGGAATTTCTAAAGCAAAATACACTGACCCCAGATGTAAAAAATGCAGCTTAGAAGAGACCTCCTCATAAGTCTATTCCTGAGACAAAAGCAGCGACTTCAATACATTTTATCAAACAATCACAGCTATTGAATAACCCACCAACCAACTCTCTGATAACTTCCTGGAATATTATAGCTCTTCTGAATTCTCCTATAACTCTTCCGAATTTCCTACATCAGCACTCTCTAAAGGATTCTATGCCTTAGCGGCTTAGCGGATTAAATGAATCATATTTCCCAAATGGGACCTAATGTGATGACCCACTCTCTACCTAATGCCTCTTGCGCTTTCGAAAGAGATGAATGAAAACCCGTTCAACGCAAACATCGTAAGCACTCCAAGCGTTCTAAATCTCTTGGTGGCGTGAAAGGGACCCAGAGGTTCCCCATTTTAACTTAAATTGTCCAGTCTTCCAAAATCACCTACCTGATGGCTCATTGATAAAGTCTTTGGAGTTAGACCTCCGTAACCCAACGGATTTCATGCTGGATCCCAATATCGCAATTCCAATTTCCTTACAAAAAAAGTGACACTTTTTCGGTGTCACCTTTTTTCCACTGCCTCCACGGAAATATTCCCAAATTCTCCATTCATTTCTGAATATGCTTGCTTGACAGATACTGATATCACTTCCATTCCTAAATATGAGCATTTTGGTTGCTCTTATTTATTAATAAGTCCAATTAATAAGATGGACTTAGTTGAACTCAACTTACTTTGCATTCATGGCGAAGCCCTTCCACCAAATACCACTGAAAACTCCCTCCCCCCCCAAAAAAAATCGGTCTTAAAACCCAAATTTCTGTTTTACGACTATTCCTTACCACCAGGATTTGTTGCTCCTCCTCGTCGGGACCTATGTCTCAGCCTTTCCTCCCCATCTGAATCCACTTCCAACATTACCCCTAGCCACATAGAGACAAATGTCTCGAAAAAACCATCCTTATAATATTTTTAACAACATAGCATGGCTACCTTACTTCAATGGAATTGTCGTGGACATTATTTTAATTTTGAAGAACTTGTTCAACTAATAAACATATGTACACCAAACTGCATCTGTTTGCATGAACTTAAACTATGCTATTGTGACCACTTCAAACCGTCGGAATATAAATCGCCGCTAACCTCTATAGAAAGAGATGACAATGATAGGGGAGGTGCAGGAATACTCATTCAAAAATCTGTTCCCTATTCTCCAGTCATTCTTCAAACCAGACTTCATGCAGCGGCAACACGAATTCATCTATCCACCGACCTTACTGTCTTCTCGATCTACTTGTTTCCGAGTAGTGAGTTTACTAAGGTAGACTTAGCTGATCTTTTTGAGCAGTCCCCCACTCCGGTTGTTATATTAGGAAACTTTAACCTTCGCCACCCCTTATGGGGTCACCTCGTCTGAGTCTAAGATCCTTGTTAATTTCCTAACACCCATTTTCCTGGAATGTCTTAACACAGGACTCCCTACATATGAACATTTGGATACACACTCTTCTTCCTGTATTGATATTTCCTTTTGCTCCCATTCTCTTATGGATTTCTTTACCTAGTCCCGCTTTGATAATTTAGACAGCAGTGATCATTACCCATTAGCCTTAAATAAACTTTCACCGAGCCCAATGTTAAAATCCAATTCCAGCCGGCGTTATGACAGAGCGAAGTGGGCTCCTTTTCATCAGACCGCGGCTATTCCACATTCTCCCCTCAATAAGTGATTTCCAACCATCGATTATACCTTTAACTTCTTCCAGTAAGTTATCCCGCGATCTTCCGCAGGTAGGCGTTCTGCAACTCTTTGGTGGTCCCAAGAGTGTGTACAAGCTAACCGGGAGAAGAAAAACTCTACAGGAAATACAAAAGGACCCGCACCACCCCAAACATGATTATTTTTAAAGCAGCTGCGGCGATATCTCGTCGAATTAATCGCCACACTTAAACAATACTTTTCGAAACTTATACTTCGAACAGTCAATTACACAAGTCCCTTTTCCAGTGTGAAAAAGTTGCCACAGAAAATATCTCGCCGCTCCATACAACTCCTCCACCCATAGGTCCTTCGGTATGGGCCCTGGGTATAACCGAATATATTTTCTGCTCCTGCAGTTTTTTGCAGATGCATTAGGTTATAGTTTGCTTAAAGCCACTTCGAAAGGGCCTCCCCCCCTTTTTTTTCCGCATCCTGAAAAGCCTTCAAAATACTGAAATTACACACTCAACCAGACTTTTCAAACAAGAAAAGAGGAAGATCAACCCCATGACCGTCTCGTTTAACCTTTGCAGAAGTATCAAACTGGCTGGCGAATTGCAATTAATGGAGAAAATGGTTTTAGACCGGCCTGTCTTCCTGTTCTGGAAAGTTGCCAGATTTTTCAAACGTTCCAGTTTGTTTTCCGGAAATCGTTCTACACCGAATCCCCTTGTTAAAATTCTGGTCCATGACATCTGGTGAAGTCTTCTTAACTGATGGATAGTTCTCGGGTCTTTTTTTGACATTGAAAGAGCTTATGACACAACGTTTAGAACTGGGGTTCCCTTAAACACTACTCTCTTCGATTTTTTTTCCCGAGGAAAGCTCCCCCCTTTATTAAATAAATGCCTTCTGTCAAACGATCCATCCAGGTTAGGTGTTTTTCTGTTCTATCACGCCATTTTACTCTGGATGGAAGGTGTTCCGCAAGGCAGTGTTCTAAGTGTACTTATATTTCTCTGGGAATTCAATAACATCGTTATTTTTTTTATCCGGCGACAGTCAATTTCTCCTCTATGTTGGATGAATCTCAGTTGTTCTTCTTGAACATCTATTTTTTTTGGTCAGGCTGTGATCTATTCATATTTTGTTTTTTGTATCAGTCTATATTTCAGTCTTAGTTTTATTGATGAATAATTTCTCAATGGGTGACCCTCTCATAGCTTTCTATTGTCGTCACTGATGCTAAATTATTCTATTCAGTTATCTACTTTAGGTAAATTAAGAGGTGAGTCGAAAACTGCCATGCTTTTTCTCCTCTTTCTCAATCCTTAACTTTATTAGTTGTTTCTTATTCTTTTTTTTTTTTTTTTTTTTTTTTTTCTCATTCCTGTACTTCCTACATATGTTCGAATTTCTTAGACTCTTATTCTATGATTAAATTCCTATATGTTTCTTTATACATATCATTATCGCACATTATAAATCTCTTAAATAATATGGACCCATTTCATCGTGTGGGCGTCTGTGAACCTGTTATCGTTTCATCTGGCTTCCAAAATTCTTGGGTTTTCTTGATTTCACTGATTCTTTTTGGTCTTGACAGGATCAGCCGTTAATCGTATCGATTATTGTAATCTATTGCCTGCTTATGTAATTTTGTGTCTCAGTAGGTCTACCTGCAATCTCTACTACATTCTGTTAGATCTCCATTTCCGTATATCGAACTGTTATCTCTAATTCTTCCATTAGTTAGCCATCCGATCTGTCATACTTCTGGTATGTAGTCTTATAATTTGAATCCTGTTATTGTGATGCTCATACTTCTCCTTTCGTAAGGATTTACATTCATTGTGTATCAGTTTCTTGCTTTCTAAACTTCAATATATACCTTATCTTGCTTTCTGGTACCTTGATTCTTTGATGAGATTCTTCTTCATTAATTCTCTTCTTTACTTTTCTTTGGTCCATTTTCAAGTCTATTTTGGTTTATTTATAATCATCCTTCTTCCTCAATCATTCCTTTTGGCAATAATCATTGTTGCCATTTCTCTATTGATTGAGGTGTACACTACCTGGTTATCCTGCTTCCTTTATACATCTTTTGTTCTTGTTCCTGACGTCTTTCTGCTGTCGTAAATCTAGCCTCTGTTCTGTCATTTTATATAGTGCATTCATTTCTTGTTCTCATTCCCTGAAGTTCCTTGTGGATTTTTATCTCTAGTATTTTTTATTCTGTGAATTTGTGCGTCATATATCAGGGATCATTGTATTATTTTTTATAGTCTCTGTCTGTCTCTGACGCAAGCTATTTTCATATCCTTTTCCTCCTCACAATTGCCTCATTTTTTTTATCGTGCAGAATTGATTGCCTATTTATGATTGCCTCCTCTGATTTTTTTCCCTTATACTGTATAGATTCACTCTTTTTGCATTTATTTCTACTTTCGCTTGTGCGTCTCTTTACAGACGCAAACCCCCTGTTTTATACAAAATGGCTATTCTAGCTGTACAAAAATTTCTTTCGAGCTGTCTATACTTCTCGCATATGAATGCAAATTAATCATTTCTATTTTTTGGACCTCTCCCTCTCACTAAGGATAACTGGCAACTTTTTTTAAAATGATGTGTACAAATTTATGCCAGGAATTGGCCTGTTCTTTGCTCTTTTCTTAGTGTACGTTCCTCGGATGTCCTTTCGATCATCGTGTGCCTCTATATTTTCTTCTATCTTATTTATTTATATATCTCTTCGATCATAGGCTTTCCGGTCTTTATCTTGCAGGGGGTGTTTGGGCGAGTTGATCAAGATGAGTGGGCTGTAAACTTTGAGAATATATATTTTGAGTTCTTAATCTATTGGTTTTTTTGTGGGGTTAATTTGTAAGTGTGTCTTATCTCTCACCTAATTCGAATAAGCGCTGCATCGATGGTGTATATTCTTTATCACTTCTCTTCCGCATTTGGCTCACTATTCCAATTTATCTACGCTTTACATTTAATTGTCATTTTATCTTGATTCGCTCTTCCTCATTCTGCTAAATTTTTCCTGTTGCCATACCTACCGTTAATCTTCATACCATGATATTTTATTAATTTGTCTCTCATTATCTGTGATCCCTTCATTCGCCGTTTGTTAGTTTCCTACTATTATTTGGTCTATTAACTTACTCTCTATAAAGTTATCACATATCTTTATCTAAATTCACTCTACTTTAACAGTAACTCTATTCTCTATCTTTCTCTAGAATTGAATATTTTATTCTTCAACTATCATTTATTTTTGTATTTAACTTATTGGATTATTTATATTATATGTGTATAATGAACATTTTTATTTAAGTTTTATAAATTTCATTTTATGACTATTTATATTTCATTCTTCTGCTATCTCAATATTTTTTCTTTTACTGACATTCTATAATTTATCCTAACCCAGTGTGTACCTGTTCTCTTTGTTGCCTCGCTGTGTGTTCCTCTTTATCAATTAATTACTCAATATATATATATATTATATATATATAATATTATTATATATATTATATTTTATTATATATTATTATATATTATATATATACTATATATATTATATTATATATATATTTATATAAAATTAAATATAAATTTTATTACATATATTATATATTATATTATATTATATAAATATATAATATATATATTATTTTATTTTTATTTATTATGTTTATTTTATTTTTATATTTTTTTTTTTTTTTTTATTTATTTATATGTTATATTATTTTATTATTATTTTTTTATTTATTTTTATTATTATTTATTTATTCGACATTAATATTTTATTGTTATACATTATTATATATTATTTTATATATTAATTAAGATATATATTTTAATTTTATTTATTTATTATTTATTTTATATTATATTATTTTATATTTTATTTTTTATTATTATTATTTTATATATTTTATTTATTTTTCCAATTTCTTTTTTCTTTTTTGTTTTTTTTTTTTTTTTTTTTTTTTTTTTTTTTTTATCTTTTTTTTTTTTTTTTTTTTTTTTTTTTTTTTTTTTTTTTTTTTTTTTTATTTTTTTTTTTTTGTTTTTTTTTTTTTTTTTTTTTTATTATTTTTTTTTTTTTTTTTTTTTTTTATCTTTAGCTTTTCGAAAGTTCGCTTTTACGAAAGATCTATATTAACACATGATTTCTCTAACGAAAGGAAAAGGGGTTCATTGCTTTCAAGCAACAAGGGTTCAGAAAAAAGCTATAGTTCCTCTTAATTGCTGATGGTTTGGTTTTTATCTTTTGCAGTTTATTTGAAGTGATGATATTTGATTCTGTAATGTCCATACGTGATATATTGTGTCATATATAAGTTATATTATTCGTTAAGAAAAATTTGTCATGTATTATAAGTGGTATGTATGTCTGTACATATATTTATAATATGCTAGCATATTATATATCTTGGACAATTTCGACACTCTCCAAAACATATAAGTTAGTTTTGCTGATATGACTTCTTTATATTTGAACTCTGCCTTTCCTGATGGATCTCAGAATGAACTAATATGTTTAATTTATATTTTGCACCTTTCCCCCTCTCTTTTCCTTTGCCTTCCCCACCACAAAGACCTCCGACATTATTATCATTGACTTGAGACGTTCTTTATCTATTCAATCATCCAACCTATTTTTTGGGTCCGCCAATGTTCTTCGAAAATTAATAATATTATATATAAATATATATATTAAGTATATAATATTTATATAATTCATTATATAATAATAATATTTAATATTAATAATAATATATAATAATTATTATTAAATATTAAATATAAGT
Organism: Trachelipus rathkii; assembly: GCA_015478945.1. Classification (NCBI taxonomy): domain Eukaryota; kingdom Metazoa; phylum Arthropoda; class Malacostraca; order Isopoda; family Trachelipodidae; genus Trachelipus; species Trachelipus rathkii. Next base: position 33,176 of record JABUQX010019824.1, read on the forward strand.
AATATTAATAAAAATATATATTTATACTAGGTAATAATTAATTATAATAAAATATAAATCTATTAATTAATTAATAATTATTAGATAATTTATAATATAAATGATAATATTGTACTTAATAATTAAATATATATATAATTTAATTGATTTAATTAATATTTAATATTTTTCTAATTTTTTAGTTAATTATATATTATTACTTAAATATTAATTTATTTATTTTTATTATGAAAATTTAAAAATATATTATTATATAATATATTATTATTAATTAATATATAATAATAATATATTATATATATTTATTATAATATTATTAATTAATATATAATTATTTATAATTATATATTTTTTATTTTTTGATATATATATATAATTATACACTGTCCTTTTCAATTTTTTTGTCATATAAATATTATAATTATTGTTTTTTGCTTGTCTCTTATATGTGATTTATTATTTCGATTATTTATTAGTAATTCCTCCCTTCCTTAAAATAGGGTTTTTTTTTTTTTTTCAGTAATGTTATTTGATTTTATTTTCCTTACAGAATTGTGTCCTTCTAGTTTCTTGGATATTTCTATGTGGTGTTCTCAGATACTCTTTATATCAAATATTTATTCTTTTTTTTTATGCATTTATTTTTTTTTTTTCAGTAATATTTTTCAGTAATATATATAGTTGGGTCTTACCTCTTTTTTTATATATTTTATTTCTTTTATTTTTCTATTTTCAGAAACTACTAAGTTAGTTTTACTTTCTCTTAATATATGTCTTCTGTGTTATTTTATATACTGTCCCATATGTTTTTTAGTTCTTTGTCTTTCCTCTATTTCTTGTGGTGTAATATTTTGCCTAGGTAGATTACTCTATATTAGAAGTAAATTATTATCTTATTCTTTTTTTTGTGAAGTATAGCTATTATTCTGGTCATATCTTTGTGTATATGATTATTTCTTCGGATGACCAATTTGATTAAGTGTCTTTTTGGGTTTCTTTCCCCATATTTTTTTGTCTTGTAATATATCGTGTGTGTCTGATAAATTCTATTTTCGTCAGTGGTTTTTTTAAATAATGTGATCGATAGTATAAAGGTTATATATATTGTGTTTTTCTCTATTGTTATTTTTTGGCTGGTAGCCATAATAATTCCTCACTTTAATCATTTGTGATCTGTTTATTTTGTTTTTGTGTTAATTTTGTTTGATAATTTTTTGTGTATCTATATTTTCTTTACATTTTATGAAAACGTTATAATGTTTGGTATTTCCGGTATTTTTATATTATATCAGTTCTAAATTGGCGATTTTTCTCTCGCATTTCTAATTCAACTCCGTATCTGTACATGTCCTCCTATAATCGTTCTTATTGTTGCTTTCTATTTATTAGTCTTTCTTTCTATTATTCCTGTTTTTTGGTAAAAGATTTGTGTTTTCTATAAAAATATTCTCTATGTATTTTTGTTGTTGCTTCTATCGTTGCCGATATGTTTTTTTTTTTGGTTTAGGTGTTAATTATTTTTTTAAGTATAATTTTGTATTATCTTCTATTTCATTTTTTTTTTCTAGTCTTAACATTTCCTTCGTTTTTTCCATTGTGAATTATTGTATCTAATTTTTTGTATTTATTTTGTTGATGAGGAACTTCTTCTCTCTCAATGTATGTAGTATTTTCTTTTTAACTTTATTATCATCTTAGACTATATAAAAGAACTGGTCTTCTAATGTCCGTATATTTGTTTTATATAATAACTTTTTTTCTTCTTAAATATAAGAGAGGTATTTTATCTTTTTTTCTTTCTTCATTTATTTCTATTTGAGTAATT
>JABUQX010019824.1:40000-42500 GCA_015478945.1 Trachelipus rathkii
CAAGGATAACACCTAACAACTTGGCAGACGATACCCGATTTATAATTAGATCTTTTGCTTTTACATTTAAGTTGAACAGGGTTCTTTTGATTGTGATTACTAGGTAATTTGTTTTTTGTAAATTTAGGGAGAGTCTGTTTGCCTCTACGCCATGTTATAAGTTTTTAGTTCATTATTTACTTTGTCGTTAATGTGTTTATATAACGGTCTGATATAAAATTGCAGTGTCATCAGCATATTGAGAGTGGTATTTGGAATTGTGACAATTTTGAAAAGGTCATTTGTAATATCTAAATTAAAGATATAAGTGGCCCAAGTATGGAGCACTGAGGCACACCCTTGGGAAGATTGGGGCAAGTGGGATGAGTGCTCCCTAAGCTGACGTATGTGTGTTCGGTCAGATAAGTATGATTGAAACCATTGTAGTGAACCATTACTGATACCAAGTCTCTCTAATTTGTTTAAGAGTAGGTTGTGCGGAACTACATCGAATGCTTTCGAGAAATCTAACAGTAAAAGTACACATGTTTGTTTTTCATTTAGTGCTTTGTATAGTTTTTCAGTAAGGAATATCAGAATAATAAGAATAATAATAATAATAATAATAATAATAATAATAATAATAATAATAATAATAATAATAATAATAATAATAATAATAATAATAATAATAATAATCATAATAATATAATACTATTAATAATAATAATAATAATAATAATAATAATAATAATAATAATAATAATAAAACAATAATCTTTTCTTATCCTTCTTTCACTTCCCACAGATGGGAGTAGGGTGCGTAACATGCACGGAAGCAGAATAGTTTAGTAGAAAAACATAACGTAAGTCAAAAGAAAAACCCTTAAGTGCGAGACCGTCGAGGCCAAAAATCCACCATAGTGTTTCACAACACATCGACGGATTCCCACTATGGTATCTATTCAATGTAGGGTTCATATCCTTTGCCAGGCCCACAAACATACCGTATCACAGAACCTCGCCATTCACTCCTATTATGTACCTTTCTTAACATACCCTATCACAGAACCCCGTTATTCACTCCTATTATGCACCTTTCTTCTCGACTCTACTAACTCACAGTAGTTTCCTTTAGACATTCCTTTACTGACTCAATTCACTTTTTCTTCGGTCTCCCAGCCGTTCGATTCCCAGTACACTCGCCACTATACATCCGCTTAACCAACTGACTATCATCAATTCTTTCCATATGACCAAACCGTCTTAATACACTCTCTTTTAGTCTCTCATTTGAGCCTTCTTCAAATCACACAACTCCCTAGCACGTTCATTTCTCATTTTATCAGTTCTTCTAAAACCTAACACGCCCCTAAGATTTTCCACAACATTTCACTACTATATATTAACACCAGAAACAACATAACCTCATGCAAAACCCTTGCTCACTCAAGACTTTGTCCCTTTGTATTCACCAAGGATCTAATTGCAACAGCCACCTTCCTACTATTCACAACTTTCCTACTATTCTCTGTATTGTCCGTTCCCTTTTCATCCAACATATAGCCTAAATATTTAAGCTCAGAAATTTGTCATTGCTCACCACCCCAACATGGTTTCACACCGCGGACTCTCCTCACTCGCTACCATCACCTTCATCTTATCTATATTTACTTTCAAACCCCTCCTTTTCCACACTGCCAAACCACTTTACCAATCTTTTCAAACTTTCTTCAGATTCGTCACACAAAACCAAATCATGAGCGTACAACTAGCATTGCACCCTCTACTCTCTTCCATTCTTCATCAGTCTAGCACCTTCCGCTACCACCCCTGCCACTCTTACCTCTAATTTTTTCATCACCCTTTCCATATGTGCCTCACACTCCGCTATTTAAAATATTCACTTTCCATTCCGTTTATTCTTATACATGCTTCACTATCAACATAATACTTTGATTCAATTCACAAGCCTACCACCAACACCATTTATTACAAACACATGCCACAGAGCTTTCCTATGACTAGATTAATCTAGTCATACGCCTGTTGCAAATCCATAAAACTAATTACAATTTCTTCTTCTTCTTTCTTATTTTCTCAATCATTGGTTTCAATGGATTTGATCTAAACATCCCTTATCATTTTTAAATTCACCTTGTTCTTCGTCAATCAGTCTCTCAGTCTCTCGCTTCACTCTTTCAACCATAATTCCAGCATATATCTTCTCTACAGCACTGAATGAACTAATTCCCTTATAGTTCTAACAGTTCCCATTATCTCTCTTACCTTTATATAAGGGTACTATTATTGCTCTCCTCCAATCTTTCGTAATTATACCCTCCACAAACTCTTTGTTACGCAACTTCCACATTTAGTCAATCACAATTTCGAAACCAAACTTAATCATTTCACCAGTAATTCCATCTATACCTGCTGATCTACCATTTTTTCAACTTTCTCACTCTACCTATTACCTCCTCCCTACTATTACCTCTTCCAAAAAATACCTATTTCTTCC
>JABUQX010019826.1:0-12500 GCA_015478945.1 Trachelipus rathkii
CGGAGAGCGTTAAGATAAATGATTAGTTTCTATGATAATCTGTTCTGATTTTGGATTTTCGTGGTGGTGATTTATGGGACGGGATATGGGAACAAGGCTCGTTAGTTTTACTGTGAATCTGTTCTCATACATATTATATATGACATTAGTGGATTACTATTATGATATCTAATATTCTACTCAAATACATCCTTCTATTTAGATATTAAATTTACTTTATCTTTTTGTGTTTGTTGGTGTGTGGTGTGTGTGTGTGTGGTGTGTGTGTGTGTTAGTGTAGGTGTTTTTAGTGTGTGTGGTGTGTGTGTGTGTGTGTGTGTTTAAGTGTGTTTGAGTGTGTCTGTGTGTTAGTGTGCGTGTGACTTATGTATGTGTTAATGTTTGTATTTTGTGTGTAGGTATGTGTCAGTGTGTTTTCTATGAGCTGAGTGTTAAGAATAATCCAGTTATATTGTACTTTTATTCTTTAATAAGAGAGGGTATTATCTTCTAAATTGAATGAATTCTTGAGAAAGTAATGAAATAAGGCATAGAAAGAGTGGGATTGCTATATATTGTATAAAATTTTAATGATTAACTGTTAGCGTAGTCTTATATATTTGTTCTACTCGTTCATCTCTATCCTCTCTTTCATTCATATTATATATATATATTTTATCTCTATCTTATATATTATACTTATATTTCATATTATTATCTCTTACTTCCTATATTTCATAATATTTATTATATATATATATATATATATATATATATATATATATTATAATATATGTATAGGTGCCAAACTCAAATTCCTAAAACTTAATGAAATTTTTCAACTCCTTATTTGATCCTGACTTCAAGATATAAACTAAACTAAATCACTAATCTAACTTATATATATATAACTTATATTATATATATATTATATAATATATATATATTATATATATATATATATATAGTTCTTCTTCTTCTTTATTTGATCCTCTGACTTACCATAAATACTAAAACTAAACAAATATCGTATATTGTATTAGTATTCCTTTCTTCGGGTGGTAATTACGGAAAAATTGCTTTTTAGCTGTACGCGAAAAGGTATTTCTGACTCACTGTTAATAAGGCGTGTTCATGGTGTCTTGAAATTTACGGTCTACACAAAGCGCACAGGGAATTGATCATCATACTGATCGTCAAAATGATCTTAGGAACGAATGTAGACGACAACCGTTACGATGCATGTAGGAAACACAACTTCTCTTTCTCTTCTTTACATTCATGGGACTATGTTTTATATCATATATATTTTGCGATATTGATTAACAATTAAAGAAAATTTAAAGAAAACACCGTTTATTCTTGGCAATTTATATTATAAATAAATATCATAGAGTAAAAATTGTAATTATTAAATTATAATTTTGATTTATTATTTTTATATTTTTTTATTGTTTTTTGATTATAATTTTTTAAAACTCAAGTTTCCTCTGAGTAGGGGGCATGACGCATTTTTTATCTGCGTTATAAAAAAACAGTGTAAAATATACGGTACTGTATAAAAAACTTTTTTTTTTTCATGTAATATTTTTTAAAATATGAAAGATACTCTATTATGATTTAAATAAATCATCTTTGTACACATGACTTTATTTAGTTTTAAACAGTTTTTTTCTCTAGGCACTTTATTAAGAAGTAGTTTTTTTAAGCTTCATATTATTTATTTTTTTCTCAAGTTAGTACTATATTAACTTAGCTTTATATTTTTATATAATTATAGATTAATAATTATTCTTTTTAGCATTGTAGATTCTATAGCTCAGGCGACGCTTACGAATTAGTCTTCATCTAGTCACGCTATCTGCTCTCTCGCTTATTTTATAGTAATTTTATGTTAACCGGGTGCTTGCTGTTTAATTAATGTTTGAGGGGGTTTTTTCTATTGTTTGGGTTTATATATTTGATCATATTGATTGTTATCTGCGACACTTATATATTCGTAAAAACTACGCTTTGGTACTCTTACTCATTTGTTTAATCTCTGCAGGATCTAATTTCATATATATGAGTTAAAAAGCTTGTTTTAAGAGTCAGTAGGGTATAACATAGCTCTAGCTGGCTAGAATCATGTTTTTAAAGGAGGCAAAAAATATATCTTTTTTCAAATACGGTTTTGAAAAGAAGAAAACGTTTTAAAAAAAAACGATTTGTAAGGATAATAAGTAGTTCGGAACTAGTGCACATGGTAATTTCGGTTATTACTCGGATATTTTTAGATCTACACTACCGAAGTCGGAGTGGTACAAACTCGATCGAATTTTTTGGCTATTTTGTTCCCCAAGTCCTTCTTGTTCATAAGTGGATTTGTGTGGTCATAAATACTTAAGATAAAATTACTATCATAAATTCGGCTTATTATAACACTAGCCTCCTGTACTTCTAATTAGTTTTCCTACCTTAGTTTTTTTTTAATATATGTAGTTAAGCATTAGTAACTTTTATGGACAGTAATGACTTTACTATATAATGTATACTTAGGAGATTTAGTTATAGTAATTATACTCACATATTTAAGTTTTGCCATCGTTCCTGGGATGTCAAGTCCTACATTCGGATGGATGCCTAGGTGAGTGTATTCTTTCCTTGGACGGATGCACTGGGTCGGCATTCCGTTGATATAATACAAATCTTCAGGATAAAAGATTTCCTTTTCTTTTTGAGAGTTGTAGTCCTGTTATCGGAGTCAGTTTTCGAATAGCAACATTTCAAGGAGGTTCATTCATGGTGTTGCATTCATATCTTTTTACTTAAAGCCTTTACATTTTTATCACCACAGGGTGGGGAATTTCTTGTACTATTTGGGTCTTCTCCGACATTCAATTCTCACTTCTTCTCTGACTCGATTAGGAGAACTCAGGATTTCCTTTTAACATATTCTAAGCGGTGTCGCTCATAGAACTAGATAATACTCGCCACCGCATTATATTCCCTAAAAGTCTTTTCTTATTCGGCTCATTAAGATCTCAAAATCTTGTACAAATCGATATTCCTTGCTCTTTGCAGCCTTCTTTGCAAACAAAATATTTCCGTTTCGGAACGTTTCTCCTGTACGGGAAACGAGTGGGTCCGTTTTAGTATAGCTGATGCATGACAATTTTACTCGTCACACTTCAGCATTCTCGGGTATTAGCTTCACGCCATAGGGCTATTGAGGTTAGTTCACAACTTTATGTCATGGGCCAGCTTTGGTGGATCATTCGTATCGTGTTAGATGGTCGTGAGGCAAGCTAGTTGGTCTTATAATGGAAGGTATTGGTGATATAGGTAAGAATAGAGTGATAATTTCTCCGGGGCACGTTCTCAAGTTAAGTTGCATCTTTTTTGTTTCCAATTACAAGAAAATAGGTGGATTTTTTCTGACCCAATCAGTTACTTTATTCTACCCAAATCCTTGTGTTTATATATAATAAATTAGTATCCTATTTTTTTTTTTATATGGATTTTATAAACTTTGAATTAGTAGTTTGAAATTTCTAAATTCAGTAAGTTGTATTGGTATTTATATATATATATATATATATATTATATGATATATATATATATATATATTATATATATATATATATATATAATATATATATATATATATATATATATATATATAATATATATATATATATGGTTGTATATGCATGTCTAATATATCATTTTTCAGTTTTCTTTTTATTATAATGTAAGGGTTATATTTTTGGTCTTATCTTTTCCCGTTCTGAATATAAAGAGAGAGCAGTATACTCAGTGGTATTAAGTTGAATGACGAGTGTATCAAAATCAGCTTTCGTGGTGTGAGATCGTTTTATACGTTGAGATTTGATTCGTGTAGGGGTAATATTGATGTTTTATGGTGTGGCTGTGTGTGTGTGTGTGTGTGCGTAAGGGCGGCTATATCCCAAGTAATTATGTAGCTCTAATGGGTTTTATGTGGGTGGTGTAGGGATATTAATATTTTGTATTTTATATTTAATATCATATTTGAAGTTTTCGTTATTTGTTTCGCTAAATATTCATTAAAGTCTAAATATATATTAGTCATAACATTACTATGTTAATGAGTGCGATAAGATATATCAATTTTAATATATTTTTTTTAAATTTTAACTTTTTAATAAAATATATTCTCTAATGCTATAATTTCTTAAAGTTCTGTAATATATATGAATTTTACTTCAAAATATTGTGGCTAACATCAATTTATTTAATATCTTTGTTAATTTATTGAAACATTATTAATTTTATTTTCGTAATTATTGTTTATTACAGGTTGTTGGGACGATAGTTTGTTTATTGTTTAGAATTATGGTGTATCTCGAGGATCTTAAGTGATACCCAAATAAAGAGTTAAGAGGCGTACTTTATTTATTCAGGTAAATCTTTCGTGGTATGTTGCCAAGAATACATCTGCTACATACGGCAAGACACCAAATATTATATATAAATTATTATATTATATATATATTATAATTATAATATATATATTATATTAAAAAAATATTAATATTATATATAATTTAATATTATAATTGATATTAGAAATATTATTATATATATATGTATATTTATATATTATATTAATATATATTATCTGAAATTCGGGCTAAAACTGGATTAGCTTAGTTTATCTAGGGTAATATATCAATTATTATATTTAACTATATATAGGTTTATTCGTAATGTAATGGGATATTATATAAAATAATGGTACATTATTTATAATGATTTACTTTATAATTAATATAAATATTTATAATTTTATAATAATATATAGGTTTATTTTATTTTTTTTTTATAATATGGGTCTATAATATATATTTAAGGACATATTAAATATTTTATTTTTATTATAGTTTATATATTATTATTAATACAACTATATGTGACTATGTTATTCTTATATACTGTAATTATTTATTATATAGAATATACATGTAAAGCAGTAGTATCTGACATTATATATATATATTCAATAAAAATATATATAATAAATAAATATTAATATTATTTAATAAAATGTAAGCATTAATTTATAAAAGTAATATTTATAATTTAATTATATAAAAATACTTACAATTGATACAAAAGACATTTCTATTTCATTTATTATGTATAAATTATAGACTTTAAAATAAGTATATATTTATAATTTTTATTCTATCATTTATTTTAAAAAAGGGTGCTGAGACAATGAGTAGTGTGTATTAAGTAATACCTTTTTTGATAATATCCATCTATCTGGCTAGCATATGACCATTTTCTTTGAAAAAAGGTAAAAATCATCAAATTTGATTGCCAAGTCGTAAAACGCAAAACTGCTATGTGATTTGCAAAAGCAATAATTTTGGAATCAGCACATCAAATAATCAATTGAGAAACCCCGTCCAAGAAATCTTTCATGTTTACCAGTGTTTATATAAAGTAATGAAAACAAAAAGTAAATACTATTTCTTACCTATAGCAAAGCCATTCACATATACAAAATAATTAAATGAAAATTGAAAAGTTTCGTAGTTTAAAGATATTAACTAAACTTCATTTGAAATCTCTAAGGTTAAAATGACAGAAATTAGCAGTTCTCCATTTTCAGGGGATAACTATTTCTTGTGGCTTCATAATTTTTTCTTGTACCAAATATTATTTCACTTTCGACTGATGACGGTGAGGCTGAAAGGTATTTTATTGGTAGTTTTTTTCAAATTCATTATAACTATATATATATATATATATTATATATATATATATAGCTATATATATATATTACTATTATATATATATTTCTATATATATATATTTAATATATATATATATTATATTGTTACAAAATTTTTGTCTATATTAAATTTTTTTCAATATTTAGGTGGATAAGAAATTCTCCATTATTGTGATAGACGCTCTTCTGAACAGGTAAATCATTCATATAATTTTAACTTGTGTCCGGACACTCAATATCTTCATCATTAATAGCGATTTTGATATGGGTAAGTTGCCAAAACGGATTACTATTTTTCGCGTAAGAGGTGGACATCAAATATGCAGTTTGCGTGAAACGGCGTCCACGAGGATACGCGTGGGTGGTGGAGGGTTTCCATGATGTATATAGTGATCAGTAATAAAGACAAAAAGTATAACTATTTGTCTCAACCTATAGCAAACATTCACTAATAATTAAAAATAATTAATGAAAACTTTGAAAAGTTTCGTAGTTACAGATATTAAACTAAACTTTGAATTTGAATAGATTCATCTAAGGTTAAAATGACAGAACATTAGCATTTCTCCATTTTCCGGGGATAACCTATTTCTTGTTTCATAAATATTTCCTCTTGTTCTAAATATCTTTCACTTTCGACTGAATGCGGTGGAGCCCTGAAGGTATTTTTTATTGTGGTAGTTTTTTAAATTCATAAAACTATAATGATTTTTCTAAAACATTGCTGAGCCTTTCTTTTTTGTCCTTCATAATCTGGATCAAAGTAGGTTCAAACAAACTTAATATATTTGTTATTATTTCTTTAGATTGTAATATTCGTATATGTAGCCTTTATTTACTTTTTATATGTAACATATAATGCACATCTCCAGTAGAATGGGCTATATTATTTTTTTCTACTCTCCCTTTCTTTTCTTGTATGTACGTTTTATGATGGAAACATTTCTTAAAACATCCATAATAGTAAAGTAAAATTTTATGGATACCTTTAGTTCTACTTGGTCCATACTTAAGTGAAATCATTATAGTAAGCAGAAAGAGTTGAGGTAGTTATAATATTTCATTAGCATTTCTTTTCCATGTTCTTTACTCAAGCGGGCAGGCATCTAATTGGTGGGTTGTATCTCTCGTGGGAGATTTCATTTTTAATGGATTTAGTAGTTGATAATAATTAGCTTGAATTGAGCATGAATCTATAAAGAAGTAGCTCTACTCATCAGAAGATTTATCTATATTAGTAAATCTTAGAAGTTCTTTTTTATTCTATATGATTATTTATCTTAAGCTCTTGCAACGAGTGGTAATTATTCCATTGAAAGCTTTTATTCGCTTTTAACAGCTCATTATTTAAAATAGATTTATATATGCTAAATTATATGGAAAGGATATTACTTTGGGACGACTGTTTTATTATTCTACGTTATATAGCTTGTTTTAGTGTATGTTGTAAATATGGCTCAAGGTATGGTAATATAATATATTTTATGTCACTGATAAATTTCATGTCAACATTATTCTGACTGCGATTCAGCAGCGTATATTAGGATTATCAGTGTAGGAACTTTTTTGAGTGTACAATACCTTAACAAGGGTCTTTTTTGTGGTTGAACAAAGTTTTTAATATCTATTCATATAACAATATTTTGGTTTATATTTTTTCCTATAGTTGTAAAGAGGAAAATAGTTATTGATATTAATTTATCCTGTTTAATCTGGTTCAGATTCTTCATCGCATATGTAAGGTGTGTTAGAGATTGTTGCAGCTGCTGAGCGTTTTGTCTCGTGATGGTTCGAAACATGACAAGATGATATCTTCTCCAAGTAGAAGTAATAAAACTAAATCTTTTACATGCACTGTTCTGATTGCAACTATTGCGTGGAATCGGTGAGTGCGTTGGCTATGGCAGCAATTCTTTCGCTTTGGTAATAAATCACATGATTCCATAGTAGATAGCAAAATCCTCCTATACTTTCTCGCAATTTAATTAGCTTATGTTTTCCCACCACTTATCATGTTGATTTGGTTATTCTTTTCGGGTAGGGCATATCTCGTACTATATTTAGGGTGAATTATCTATTTTTATGATAATATGAATGTTTTTTTAGGGATATATAAATATTGGCCTTATGGAGCTAGGCACTCATTTGCTCTTAACTGTCACATACGATATCTTTCGCTATAGAATAGATTAGAAGATTCTATATCTCAATAGGATTTTGGTGCTCGGTGTATAATGTTTATTTCTTGTTTTGGGTAAAGTGGAGGATTGGTCATAGGGACATTAATTCTTCCATATATATATTAATTGTAATAAGCTTTCTCTCCTTTCATTATATGTTGTAAATAATTGGTACTTATTTGTGTGTGAATGCTCTCTAATGCATTTTGTTGGATCCTGATCAAGTTCGGCATCGGGTTATTGTATCTGTTATATACACTGAATATATAGGCGTGTTTATTGTGTGTAAGACCGAAATAGAGTTTCCTGTATATATAATCATACGGGGTGTATTTAGGTATGTCTAGTAGTATTTACAGTGTTAATAGATTTTATCTCTCACATATAAGACACTCATTTATTTTGTCGTTTTTCTTGGAGAGTTAATTTCTTTTTATTTTCTATTACTCTACTGCTTACTTACATATATAGTACGTAATGAATAGATTTTCCTTAGATGTGTATTGTATTCATATTGAGTAATTACATCATAGATATAGATAATATATATAATATATATTATAATATGAAGTATTATATATATATAATATATATATTAGTATAATTACATATAAATTAACTATCTTAGCATATTTTTATGTACATAATCTTATTTTTTTTTATCCCCATATGCTCACATTTTGCTTGCAAATCATTTCATGTCGCGTGATTGAGAGAGTACGTGGATAAACTTATAGGAATCTAATTGTGAATATGTGACTCCCTAAACAACTGATTTTTCAATATTGAAGTGTGATGTACTTTGCTCTATTTTCTCTCTATTATTATCATGCTTATGGAGAGGACCTAGTTAGATGTTGCAATGCAGAAAGCTCTGGAGCATTTTGTTTATGCTTCTATATTATTCTTTAACTTTATTTTGCAGTCATAGGTCAATGGTGGTGGTTATAAATAATTGAGTCTGAAACTGCCTCTAACTACTTATGATATATAGATTGTTGCTTGATTTATTTGGTGAATCTAGGTTTTTTTTTTTTACAATTAGGGAAGTTAGAATTATTAGATTTAGACACAGTTGATATTATTATTTTAAACTGTTAACAATATTTAAATGACGGTATTTTTTTTTTATAGGTTTCGCTATATATTCACTATGAGTTATTACGTCTAATGCGATTGATGATCAGATAGACACAAATTTAATGTTCCATACATATATAGATCTAAAATTATTTCATACAAATAATACATAATTACTTCAAACATTAATGTAGTTTTCGGTATACATAATATCCGAATGTGGATATATATCATGTCTTCGTATATCCAGATTGTTTTATTTTTTGTTTTTTTTTTACATACTATTAAACAAAAAATTTTAATTCAACTGTTGTATGTAGACTCTATGTTATTTGTTATACTTTAATGTATGTGATCGAAATCTGACTTATTATTTTTTTTATATCATAAAGTAATATGTGCGATTTATTTTAATTACTTTATTTAGATACTATAGACATTTTGTGAGTTTTTAATACCGTCTAATATAATCATACTAGTATGTCAGTGCGAACAAGTGATAATTAAAATATCACTCAATCTATTGCTAGTATATCTTAAGTTCATATCTTGTGTAAAGCTTGCATAATACATAATACATACATATAACTATATATATTATCATACATAATAAATTATAATATACCTTTATTATATATTAATATATATATAGTATATCATATATATGTATATATTATGTATTTAGTACATAAAATACATGTATTGTTTATATATAATTATTATTATATATATGTAAATATGTAATGTATAAATAGAAGTTAATATAATTGTTATATATAATTAATATCTAAAATATTAATATAACTTATATAAATATAATGGTATGAAATGTATTTTATGTATGTATGTGTATAATGTATGTATGTATATTGTATGTATCATGGATGTTATATATGTAATCTATATGTAGTAATTAGTATATAGTATGTTTTATATATGTCGTAGCTTTCTTTATTTTTAAAATAACATTTAAAGCGGTTTGTTATTAAGTTATATTATAAACTATTAAAGCGGATAGTCATAGTTTATTATTTTAGAAATTAAAATACTATTAATAATACAATTATAAATAATAATAAATATATATATATATATATATAAAATAATTTCTTAGATTTATTTATAAAATATTTTACCATATAATTTTTCGGTACATTTTAACCAATATATTTTATTGAAATTTTAAATGTTTAGGTAATCATATTCAGGTTTTATGATATAATTATAATAACTACAACAAATATTATAATTTTAAATGTTTGTGTGAAAATTGAAATTTTGGTAAATTTAAATATAATTAAATAATATATATTTAATAGCAAGGATATCTTATAGTACTCAAATCCTACAATCATATTTCTACATATTCGATCATGTTCTAAACAGTGTTCTTTTTATTTTACTGATAGTATACATTTATTCTATTTATCAAATAAAATCCTATAATCAATAGTCCGAAACCTCTTTAGTGTTGCTGTTTTCTTGTGCCATAGATGATAACTTATATATGTACTATTATTTTAGATATTTTAAATTTACCCTAGATTGGATATTAATAATTCTAACTTCTAAAGTAATTATATTTTCACTATTAATATTTCAATACTTTAAAATAACAAGTATTTAGAGTGTTCATAATGGTAGCGTGACGTCACGAAACTGAAAAAATCCTTCCTGAATTTTCCATTTTGATTTGTATAAATTGATAAAATTCAATAATATATTAAGAAATAAATGTTTGTACAAAATATATATTATATATAGAACTTTAAGAAAAAAAGTTTTTTTAACAAATTTTATTTCTGAACGTGTTACAGTTTCATAGATAATCTCATAAAAATATTCAAAAATTCAAATAAAATACCAACACAAGTTTTTTAATTACTAACCTTGAATATATATATATACTATATATAATATATATATTATTTATATATTAATATTTATAATATATACTATATATATATTATTTATATATATATTATATATATATATATATATATATTATTATTATTATATACTTAATATTATATATATATATTATATATATTATTATATAATATATTATATATTTATATATTTAATATATATAATATATATATTATAATATTACTATATATTATATAATATATATATTAACTGGCATACTCATCGATTACTTATATATATACTATGAAAAAGTACTTATTATGTTTGACTTTGTTTACTTATATTAATAATTAAAACTCAGAAATATTATAAATGTACCGCAAATTTTATAAATATTTTGTAATGAATCAGGTATTATTTTATTTAATTTATTTATTTTATATTGTTTTGAGTAGTTTTGTAAATTAAAATAAAACCTATGGTATCCGTTACAGCTCTGAAAAAGTCAATCTTTTTGATATAATATTGTTATATATGCTAGTTTTCTTAATATATAGAGTCTCAAATGAGCACGAAGTTATTAGGACAGAGTAATGGAAGGTCTCTGGTGCGTAGCTACCGATAGATAGTGATTAGGAACTCATTAATATGTAGACTATATTCTATGAATCTAAAAGGAGGTGTTTATAGAGGACAGTATCCTTTCGATCTATTTGCGGTATCAACTCTATTTTTCTCAGATTGGAGGGTTATTTGATAGGTGAAAATTGTAGCTAGTATGACTATAGTGAGGGGATGAGATCAAAATATTCTCATTGCTAGATAATTCTATATTGTCGATTGGGAACAAGAACCTTATTATCTTCTCATTTTATCTAATAGTCATAATATCTAATTTATTTGTGGAATATCAGTCACATTAATATATATTATTATATACTCACCTAATAACGGTGTGAGGGCCCTACGGAGGTAATGATACGAAGTTATCTTCCTGTAGCTATATACCCCTCATATATCGTAGGGGTTGCTGGCTGCCAAAATTGGATATGGCAATTATGTGTTAGACTCTGATATATTATATGACTGCTGAAATCGTAATTCTCAGGAGAATTTGTATTATATGTTTTATAATTACTTTAATAAGATTAGTTAATAATCATCAAAGACGAGAGATTGGAGTCATTATTTCGATTTACTATCTTATATATATAAGCATATTCGTTATGATTGTCATATGTGGCATAAATTTGGTATATACGTAGGTACGGGTGTCACTCATCTCGTAGATCTCTGAACGTTATGCTCATATGTTGGAGTCGGTAGTCCATAATTATTAATTAATTGGATTAATTTATATGCTTTTAGTGGTGGTCTACTCCTTTTCCTTATAGTCTGGGTATATTTTTTAGGTATGTAAGCACATGTATCTCTATAGGAACAGCTCTGATTTCTTGATTTATTGAATAATGGGCCAAATAAGCGCAACAGTGCACTGATATAACTTGCATTAGCAAACTTGTCTCGCATAATTCGATATCCTTCCTTATTTTATGTTTTTTTTGCATCCTCTCTTGGAGATCTGTAGTTATCAATTAAACACCTTTTGATTAGCGATTTGCATCCGG
>JABUQX010019826.1:15000-32500 GCA_015478945.1 Trachelipus rathkii
ATTAATTAATATATATTATTATATATATATGTATATATATTATATATTATATATATTATAATATATATCTATATATTATTATATTATTATATATATTATATAATTATATTATTTAATATATACTATTAATTATATATATTATATATATATTAATAATATAATTAATATTAAATATATATTAATATATTATAGATATTGATAGTAGTTGGGCGGCTTCTTAGAGATGTGCAAGGATGTATTAGGTGGTGTCAGCGCGCATTCGGCTTCTCTTAAGTCTCTTTATGTTTAAGGTTGAGGCGCCTGTGACAGACTCATAGTAAAAACATAATAAACTAAAAAAAAATAAAGAAAAAAAATATAGAAATGAAATATTTCATTGAGTGTATATAGATATAAAAAATAAAATATAATATATAGTGAGCCCTCGGCTTATTAATAATGAGGCTCATCGTGCAGTGGGCTAAATCTAAGATTTATAAGGCCTATATCTCTAGCATGAGCTGGGCAATATATAATATAATATATATATTATAATAATATATTATTAATATATTAATATATAAATATTATATACTATAATTATTTATATATATACTTATTATTTATAAGTATATATTAGTATATTGATTAGGTTTTACGTATCACTTTGAAAATGGGCTAGGTGATACTGAGTTAACCTTGGATACGTAATTAATTGAGCGATTTCGAGGTGAACTCACATATACTGACTTATACTACTAACGACTTTTTGGCTATATTAATAATATATTATATTATTTTTAATCATAATTATCTATCATTCGATGATTAAATCTATTATATATTATTTATATATATATATTATAGTTAATATTTGGGTGTATGTGTGTTAGATAATTTAAATATAAGGATTACTAGGGAATATTTTGTGTGTGAAACTGTTTTGAAAGTTTTAATTCATATTCATAAGCACATTTAGTCGAGTTGCAGCAGGGTTAAGGTATTGTAGATTATATTTTTAACTACTATTATTGTGTAGCTATTTATATAATTGTAATAAGAATAATAAATAATATTATATTTATACGTTTTTTGTTTTTATAAATTTTTGTATATTTATATTTTGTTTTTCTTCTTATTAAATATTAATTTTAGAAATAATTATTAAAATCGTTATATTATTTTTTTTTTAGGAAATTATTTTGATTTTAAAATCATTTATAAAGTAATTATGAAAATTTTAAAACGTTGCCATATCGTGATTTGAGAAGTACATGTATTTCACAAAGTTTGAAATATATTAATAAATATGCATTTATATTTATATATTTGTATATTTAGTGAATTCACTACTACTTTACCTTATATTTGGATATGTATATTGCAATAAAATTGAACTTTTATTTTTTATATTTTTATTTAATAAAAATTTTTAAAATATAATCCTTTTTCCAATATAAATTAATATAACTTTATATAATCCCTGAGTTGATAAAATTTATTTCTTTATCCTGTATAACTACTTAATTTTTTTTGGTTACATTTTATGAATTAATTTTTTTCACTTCAAATTATTAATATTCAGTATTTATGTAACTATAGTTGATTTTTAATATTTCGTATATATATATATATTCCTATTAGTATTGAAATTATTTGGTAAAATTTTTATGAATGGTTTTTTAACACTTCTTATTAAGACCGTTTATGCATTTAATAAATACGCTTGTACTACACATAGTAAATTTGTATAAATTTTAAGGTGTTTTCGGGCTATCGGCGCAGATTTTAATTCATATCTCTTGGTTTCTAAGGTGTACTATATTATGTCTTATAATTAGTTTGCAGATATTTATAATAATACGATTCTTCGCAAAATTATGTATGAATGGACGAACTGTGAGAATATTGTAAGTGTATACAATAATTATACTAATATATATATAAAGATATAGAAATAACTTTGAGTAAATTATATATATATTTAATTGTTAATCTACATCAATTTGAATAATACATTTTTGGATCTTGGTAAAATTTTAAATAAAATGGTAAATAAAGTAAAAAAAATAAAATAATAATAATAATAATAAAAATTAAATAACCTATAAATTTAAATTGGCTATTTTTTATTGGGGGGGTGCTGGTAGGAATACATATAGTATATATATATATATTATTATATTTTGTAAGGTATTAACATTAAGGCATATTTAGTAGATATGAGTCTATCTATGTGATGCGTACGTGGAAAGTAATGGGGTGGTAGTGACTTTTATTCTACATACTACCGTAGTGTTGGAGTGGGGTAGTGATGATATATTTTACTAGGATAACACCCGTGAAATACCCAAATAACCACATGAGGCGTGAGTATTTCCGTGGGACCTCCCGGAGGTAGGGGGATATGTATTACTACCGTGTTTCTACGGAAAGAGTTACGTAGAGACTATATATCTCAGATCTATTGACATCTATATAAGGTTTCTGAGTATATTTACATAATTAGTAAGGCAGTTAGTTATACTAGAGTAGTTTATTAAAGTTAATGTTTCTCTTGCACACTAGTTGCTTTCTTGTTCTAGTTGGTTCATTTTTTACAATAAATAATGTCTATTATAATTTTTTTAGTTCTTATGTGTATCATTATGTACAAAATCGAATATATAATGTACCAATGTGATATACCAGGGTTCTGCATGATAAGTTATGTGATTAAGTTCAAATATTATCTTTCGATATTTTGATAAATTAAATATTTTTGAGTTGTTATATATTTATATAATTTTTTTATAAGTTTCCTTCGGACAAGTCCAAATCATTTTTATCAAATCTTTGTTTTGGGTTATTCTTAAATTTTAATTTGTTTTTATTTTTTTTTAATTATTTTTTTCTCACTCTTATTTTGGACTAACTTTTCGCTAAACTTACATGTACATTGTAACTGTTTAAAGCAAGAGTAGTTTTATGTAGTTTTAAGTGGTGTGCGATTTGAATACAATATATTGCTTTCTGTGTTTCATATTTTATTTTTCATATATATTATTTTTTTTTCTTTTTGGACACGATTCTTAACTACTCGGATCTAACTGTACTGTTACAAAAATTGGGACCAGCATTTCACATGTATCTTTCATAATTTAGTTTATCCTTTTTAATATGAGATATGGATTGTGGCTCTCTAGAGGCTCGAGCTCTAGATCATATAATGAATAGACGCATTCAATGATATAATATCCTTATTCAGATTCGTATAGTCAGTCATATGAATGAATTACGTATGTGGACATACTATCTATTAGGCAAAGGCTTTATTCATATTTTGCCCAATGTTTTAGAAATCTGTAGTAATTTTGTGTATATCATACGTTGTCATAAAACTTATTTTGCATTTGTATATATAGTAATACTTATTATGTTGTACATATAATATATATATATTTTCTTTAACGTATAGCTGATATATATATATATATATATAATTATAATATATATATAATATTATTATATTATATATATATTATATGATATATATATTATTATTATTAATATATATATATATATAATATATATATTATATATATATAATTAATAGGCTATTTATTATATATAGCTATAATTATTTTAATGTGTCATACACTATTTAAGGATGCTGAGCAAACGTTTGGAACTCCTTGCACCCTAGTGCAGTCTATATATATGATTTTGCAATTTTCACGTAGAATTTGTAGTTTTGCTATATATATTTCGTGTCATTATCACAGTGATATAATATTTATTTAATATCACATTAAATATATTTTGAGTAAGTGTTTCTAATAGCTTAAGAGTTGTTTGGGCTAATAACTGCAAAAAGTAAAAATTTTTTTTATCGTGCAGTGTGTTATTTATTGAATTATTGTACTACGGTTTTTTTCTTTATTTGCTCCATGAATATAATGGAGGTGATTCTAATTTTTTAAGTAAATAAATTTTATTATGTTATTGTGTTAACTATGTAGATAGTTTTATTATGCTTTAAGTTTCAAATATTATTCTTTGAATTTGAAAATATTGTTTCGCTTCATTATTATATTTTTTTATAAGTTTCTTCGATGAAATTCAAAGTTATTGTTTATCAAATTCTTTGTTATTCTTAAGGTTAATATTATAATTTTTATTTTCGTTATATTAAAGGTTTTCTTGACAGTCTAAATTCATTTATAATACTATATACTTAATAGCCGTTATTAGTCAATAGTATCATAATCAATCTCTATCTTTTGATAATTCTTATAATGAATTTGGCCTCTTATATTTTTACGTATCATCTTGACTTATTTATTACTCTATATATGATATTATTCTTGTGTGGGCAGAATTTCTTCATAATTATTCTAATATTACGTGTGACCCAAAAGTACGGCATCTAGTAAATTAAAATGGGTCAAAAATTATAACTAATCACCTATTCTAAGTTTATCTTTGTCTATATAGATACCGACACTCGTATAGTCAATGAATGTATTATGTTCTCTTTATTTGACTGTGGGGTAGGGCGTATAGGTGAATCGGGGCATACAACGTATATGGCAAAGGCTTATTCATAATTTTGGGCCTAAGCATATGGTAGAGTGTGGTTATGTTAAGTGGTAGATAATGCTGATAGAATATGATTTCTCCTCGGTGCTTAAAGAATACACGGTTGTATAGCGATGTGTTGATCTCTCTAGTGTGTGACTAATAAATAACGCTGGAGAGTATTTTTATGGTTTGAGAGGGTGACTGCTGATATAATTTACATTGCATTGGTCTGATTTCTTTGAGATTATATAAGATATTGTTAAGATTCAGTATACCATTTGGTCGCATCTTTAACTCTGAGTCTATATTTGTTTTCTGTTTCTTACTTAATGGGCGTGTAATGGGGAGAGATTAAAGTATATAGGTCGATCGCTATTTTCTCTCTAAGGTGCATCATCTGGTATAGACTGTTGATCACTAGAAACCTACTCTAAGATAGGACGTAGTTTTTTTATTAAAACATAGATGGGATCAAGATAGAATATCGACGTGAATTGGGTGATAAAAATGATCTCTATGGTTACCTCATAAGATTATATTGTTGTTTTTGTATTGATTCTGTTTGTATTAACCATAAGTTCATAGATATAATAATATTTTTATGTATCTAATATTTTTGACTAGATGGGTTTTTAGAATTTAGATGATATGCAGATATAACTCTGAATATACTCTATGATTACCTTTAAAAAGAAGATAAGAAGTTGACTGGTTAAGCATGATATAATTTTATCATTTGAATAAAGTTATCATTCCAAGTAGCGTGTGGCACAGTGACATATAGTTAAGTGATTTTGTGTTATTTGATAAGTTAAAGAACTTATACATGCAATGGCTATATTTATTGATAATATGTGTGTGTGATTAATGTTAAGTATTTAAGGGATCGCGGGAACATAATTCCTTATATATCGCAGAGGTGGATTCGCGCGATTAACTCAGTGTGGGGTAAACGATCCGAGAGAATCGGGAGCTGAGTTGAAGCAAGATGTGTACTTCATGGACTAGAGATGCGTGGTCTTCTAACAAGTTTTGCATATGCGTAACCAGCGGATAGAGTTATAGAAAATCTATATTTCGTTGTGTTCATTGTTGCTGTAGGACGCTAAGCGATTTCGCAGTCGAGGTCTGGTCTCGATTCGGGAATGTTCTTTGAATATAATAGTATATTCTCATGTGTCTTCAGTAGATTGATGCGCTTGATAAATGCTAAGTGCTCGCGTTGTGGCTCCTGTCTCACGGACAGAGTATTAGTACGGTCTATGTAAATAATCGAAAAAATGGTGTCGCATATTATATATCGACATTAATTTCAGACGAATCCGGAGTGCGATCAAGACAATAGATTGGTGGCCTTCGATACTCATATCAGGTATTCGCTAAAGAACATTGAGACATGTGAGTAGTGTTCAGTGCCATTGCAATCCCCCCGACGTTCGCGCTGTCAATTACATGGTCTGCCTGGAATAATTCCGTTCTATTCTAGTGAGCTGCATTCTTCACGATGGACATATCTTCATTACTATTTAGATTAACTTTGAAAGTTGGCAGATCGTGCTGATTACTCTGTCCGATTCTAAGAGTGATCTTTGGTATTTTAATTCGGAGGAACGACATTGTGAGGAGCTTTTCGTAACGTTTCCCTTGAGGACGCTTTTTTGTTTATAGTTGTTCTGAAAGGGCCGTGTGTCAACTATGAATGGATACTATTTTGGATTGGAACGGGAAGCTGGATGATGCTTGAGTGTAGTTTATGAAAGTCGGTGAATTGCAGGAAGTGGACGGCTGATGCAATAATAAATCTTGGTGGAGGGTGTAAAATGTGAATTAGTCTTGCGTGTGTTAGGGGAGGCTTGCGTGTGGGCATGATAGGGTATGATTGTGTACTTGTGTGGGCTAAATATTAGAGTGAGTAGGACCTATATGAGGTCTGGAATAGGAGATGTATATATTCTTAAATGTATTATATGTGTTATCCATGGCGATATTTAGGAGCGTTGTAGGGGTTGTGAGGAGAATTTTTATTAGATGAGTGAATGACGAATTGAGAGTTTGTGGTGGTGTGAAGAAGGGTAAATGGAGAATAAAAAATTGGAAAGTAAGTTGTGGTGAGTTTGGTCATATGTGGAAAGGATGGATGATAGTTTGGTAGGCTTTAAAGCAGAGTCGTATATGTGGTAGAGCTGTGGTTGGGTAAAATTACGGATCGTGCTTGAGGTATTGATCGAAGAATAACTGATATGAGACAGTAAGGAATGCTCTCTGGGATATAGAGAATGTGAGTTAATGGCAGAGGGTTAGGAAGAAGGGGCATATTGATGAAGGGGGGCTTTATGATAGAGAGGAAGTGCGGTTGGTGGCCACTGGAACAAGGGTGGGACCCTTACAATGTGACGAGATGCCTATGATGAGGTGGTCGTCGCGGTCCAGTGATGCTCTCCATGGGTGCAGTTGTTTCTGGACTGGGAACTTCTCACTAAGAGGTATACAGAAAGGGGGCAGTAAGGCTAGTTGCTTTCTTTTCGATCTTGTGTCATATTTGTTCTACTTACTACTACTTTTCTGTGATGTATTTTAATTAAGGTATATAATTTTCTTTAATATACTTTTGACCAAGCACAGCATTTTACTTCATATTTACATTATGACGCTTTGTAATTGTGATAATTTTATATGTATTTATTAATAATATTTTTATTAATAATAGATTTAGGATGGTTATTAAAACTAAAGTTTCTTATAAATTTAAATAATTTTGGTAAAACTTTGTCTCCCTCGTGATATATAATTCACTATATTGTAATTTTTAATAATCGGTTGGTGGAATCACTTTTATACGTAGACAAGGATTTAGCTTTAATGCTATTAACGGATATATTCTTATTAACCCATATAACACTAAAAAGACTGAAGAAATTTTAGCTCAACTTAAGGAAGAAAATGAGATGTTAAAGGCCCTTAATCAGATAGATTTTCTCTTCCCCAAAATTTGGGAAAATATATAGATTTATTTTTTAATGGTTTATTGAAATGTTCCCATCTTGGCACATTGGTTTATATCGTAATCACCAACAAATTAAGATTTTTTAGGAATAAAATTATTTTCAACACTAAAATATATATACTTATATATATATTATATATATATATATTTAATATATACTTTATAATATATAATATTTATATTTATTATTTAGTAATATATATAGATATAATATTATACTATATACCTATATATTATTATATATATTATATGGGTAATAGATAACATTATGATCTAATATTTTTCTGAAAAAATTTATACATTAAAAAAAAATGTATATTAAGTTCAGAAAAGGTTAATGTTTTTATTAAAAGAGAAAATTCTTATATAGTGGCCAAGGCTTTCTGAATTATGGGGCCAGTTAAAGCTTGCCAATAATACAATTTTTCTTGAAAAAACTCTAACTTTCTCTATAAAAAGACTTATTATAGGTGCATTCTTCACATTTCATCTCTCTATTTTTTTGGTGTTTATTTTAGATATAGAAACTTATTAGTATATATTTTCTTATACCGGTACGGTATCTTCTGTTAATTAGTTTTGGCGGAATTTATATTTGTCTCCATGGGGATAATTGCAAGAATTCACTAGATGTCAAAAAACAATGAGAATTACACTTCTGTCTTAAGAGCGGTCATAATTTGTCGCGTTTGTTAAAAATTATTCTTTTTATATTAATAAGGTCAAAAATTTACATTTTTACATTTTTTTAATTAAACTTTGTCCTAAATTTTTTATATTTCTCTTGTTTCAAATATTTTTTACTATCAACTTCTCTTCCTATTCTAGTTTACCTTCTACTGGGGCCATCAATTTACTCCCTCTCATAAGTTTAATTGTAATTGCTGCGGAACTTTTTTGACAAGCCACAAAGGCTGTGAGTTAATCTTGGGCTCAAGAATATCCTCAAAAGAGCATAGAATTCTTTGATAATCCAAAAATTCAAGGTAAGGGGTTTATGTAGATACCGAATTGTAACATATATTTATGGGGGCTACTTTTAGTTTTTTTAAGATATTTGAATTATTAGTTTTCTATTATAGGGTTAGAGGCGTCGTTGATTTATTTAACAATATATTGCATTTGCTTATTTCGATTTCTTTAGTTTTGTGCTCATCTTTGTAGAGGGTTTTTCAACTTTGATTAAAATTTAGTTGACATTATTATAATCTTACCATGTTAGAATCTCGATACAAATAGTGCAGTCTTCTCTTGCTTTTATTTCATTGTTTTAGAGTCTGGAGAGGAATTTTTAGAATCGTAATTGTCTTTATTGTTCTAGTGCTTCTTATATCCCTTTTCTGAACAAAGCCATTGCCAGTCTTTAAGTCCATTTGTGAATTGTAAATAAAAATGTATAGAGATTAAGGTGTGAATAAAGCTGGGTTTAGTATAATTCTTCTCATAGTATTTTCAAACTACAATTTGTGTTTACCTATATTAGCCCATTGATTATTCTTCTTTGTATGATCAAGCTTCATATTTTTTTCAATTATCATTTTCTATATTCTAACAGGGTATAACTTTCTGAACTGTTCGCTCTCATTCTTGGCCTTCAGTACTCAATATTTCAGTAATTTTTTTTTTTGTCATTGGACATATCAAGACTATCAAGAGTTTTGTTCATAATTTAATGCACCAATAGTAGTGCTAATCAAGAAGTTTTTTTTTTTATGCAACTTTTCTACAATTCATTCTTATGCCAATGACTGCACCTTTTATACTCCTTTCAACTTCAAAAGAAATCCTCACGGTGACAAATAGCTGATCTTACATTTCTAATTTCTAAACACATGGTGGTTTACAACGACTTTAAAAAATATTTCCTTCAATTTCCCTCAATGTAATCTTCCTCACAACTACAACATATTCAAAACCAAAATTCAGATTTTTCTGTCCTCTATATCTCTGGTTGGTATTTTTTTCTTTTTCTAGTGATCTCTCTCTTGGAATCATCTCATTACTTTTCTCACTAATAGGATAGGTATTTGTCAGGCATCTGCAGAACTATTACTACACAAATTTAAAAAATGGTTTAAAAGCTTCTAGCTTGTAACCAAGAAGCTATAGTTGGCTAAATTTGGTTAGCATATATTTTCATTAAGTACAAAAAGCACACCAAATTTAGAGAAAATAAAGGGTTAAGATTTTGGATGATTGATTTGACATGAAAAGCCCAGCTTTCAACAAGGCTAAAAGAACATCCTGGTACATAAATGGCTTCATTTAAAAGTGTAAATGGTAGCTTATTTGAGTGTACTATCTGCTACTAAAATGAAATTGTACTAGGTCAATAAAATTTAAAAAATCTAAATCATTAGTTTTCTTTAGAGTATAATTCAATTAGCAGTTTCAAATAAGTTTATGGAATTTTGCTAAGCAGCTCTAACTTCAATAAAGTAAAGAGAACATTTTTATTAAATAGGCGTTCTAAACCTAATAACTTTACACTCTCAGCATATGGTATGGTGAAGAGCGATTGGTAAGATGGAAGCATAAAGAGCACCAATTGAGTGTATCACTGATTCCACATTTAATATTATGACCTTGTCTGTTATTATATCATTCATCAACCGCAAAAATATTTAATCTGATATTTACGGAATAGGCAGATGTAGAAGATGATGAAGAGAGAGAGAGATTGAGCGAGAGAAGGAGAGAGAGAGAGAGAGAGAGAAGAGAGAGACCTGAGGAGGGTTATGAAGTCCTCTCTCTCTCTCTGCTTAATGATGTTTGATGAGTGCGCGGTTTGTCCATCTCCTTCATGCACTTGCCCTTGGTAAAAGGTCTTTGAGCGCTCTTACGAGGTTTCTTTCTCTGAATGGAAGTCGAAGCAGCAGTTAGTTTAGCGTTGAGTGTCCTTAGAGTTAAAGGACGACGACGGCGGTGGCAGCGTCAGCGGCTACTGCACCAGCCAAAGGCTTTTGTAACCGATAAAATATAAAATTGACAAAAAAATTTGATATTCAGTGTTTATATATATATAATAAGTATATATGATATATATTATATAATATATATAATATAAATATATAGTATAATATATATATAAGATAGTATCCACAAATTAATATATAAATAATATATAGTATATAATATCTAATAAATAATATATAATATATATATATATATTAAATACATACAATATATATATCATATAATATATAGTATAAATATATATATATATATAAAATATATATTAGATATAATATATATATATATATATACATACAGACAAAGTTACCTTACGCCCACACGGAACGGGAGCTCGATCAAAAAAGAAAATTTTCACAGGTAGCATTTATGATAATAAATAGATGTTCTAGGTCGAAATGAATTTTTTGTTTTTTTTTTTACTGTCTAAGATCGAAATTATATAATATTATTTGTAAAGGTAATTACGGCCAATGTAGGGGCTCGACCGACGGGGACACAGGGGGGACGAACGATTAACCATATCCCCGTAGGGGAAGGGCGGCAGGACCCCGCGACTATCCGCAAATACCAACGAGCGTGGGTCCGGAGAACCCTCCCGGAGGGGGAGAATACGTCCTAACTGCCGTAGTTCCCGGAAGGCCGCAGGAAGACACACCGACTCCACCATAGGTGCGGTACACCGCTTGGGGTATCTTTAATTTACATTCCTTACTAAAATTTACAGGATTACCAAAAATGTATTCCTTTTCGCTCTGTAGCTATTGTAGTTTGAGATATGATTGTTTTTTTTTTTTTTTTTTTTGTATTTGTTTTTTCATTTCGACCCTAAAACTTCTATTTATGTATCAATGAGAGGCTACCTGTGAAAAAATTTTATTTAGATACCAGAAGTCTCACTACGTTCCGATTATGGCGCGTTAAAGTAATTTTACCTAATATAAATATATTAAAATAATTATTATAATTATATATTATTAAATATTATATATAATATCATATATATATATTAATTTAATATATAATATATTAATATATATATACTATATATATATATTACAAGTATAATTTATATTAATATATATATAAATATTATAATAATATATATAATAATATAATTAATATATATATTAAAGATAATATATAAATATTATATATCTATAATTATATTATATTAATCATTTATATATATAATAATTATAATATAAAATAAGATATATATAATATATTATAATATATATATATATATATATATAATATATAATATATATATATATAGTATATAATATAAATAATATATAATATATATGTATACTGTATATAAAATAGTATATAGACTTGTGAAAATATAACTTTTAAATATTCATTTAGACACATACATATTCTCTTGAATCTTATTGTTACAAATATCTAATGCTTTTCAGAAAATGTATTGAGGAATATTAACTTTAACTTCTTACAAAATGCATCAATTAAATTCTACATCTCTCTCTTTAATCTCTTTCTATAATTATCTCCTCTCTCTATATATACTATATACTCTCTATATATTTACTATCTCTCTATCTCAATATATCTCATAATTGTATACTCATCTATAATATGCTAATAGTATATATATATTCTATACTTCATATCTTTCATATACATATCTTCTATACTATAATATACTCTACTCTATCTCTTACGTATCTAGTATCTATTCATTATACTGAGTATTAGCTTCTTTCACCCTAAATTTCATTTTATGAAGTAGCTGGAGATTTCCTTCGTTATCGTAGGCTACATTTAAGATTTGGTTATTCAAGTATACTGTTTGTTACTTCTGTTTCCCCTACAAAAGATTATATATCTTATATTATATATATTTATCTATTATATATATATTATATATATATATTATATATATACTATATATAATATATATATACTTATAATATATATAATATATATATATATATATATATATTTATATATGTTATTATATATATATACTACTATATAAATCTCATTATAAATAAGTTATATATATATATACTATAATTATTTATAATAATCTATTTATATATATATATATTTATATAATATGTCATATATTTATATTCATTATTATTATATATTATATTATATTTATATTCTATTATATATTTACCCTCTCACTCTCTTATATATATTACTATATACTCTTAATTACTATATATATATATTCTCTATCTATATATATATCTATATAATCTTTATCAGGCCTTGTTTTAAGTACATTTTTTAAGTACAAGTACAAGTACTCTAGAATTGTTCCAAGTAACGTAGAAACCAATCCTTCTCCCTCCTCCGCTAGAAGTTTAGTTACAGAACTAAGTACAGACAATGGCAGTCAAAGTAAGTACAAGTAAGGTTTACTTTATGAAAACTTGCATATTATATAGTATATATATATTATATATATATATATATTTACTATTATACTATTATTATTTAATACTATCTATATATTATTTTCATACTTTAAGGGCATTATATCTTCTATATATATATATCTAATACTATATATATATATATACTATAATATATTTTAAAATATCATCCATATCATCAATATCATCATGCATATTCATCATCCATCATGAATCCAGCTATAACAGCTTCATCATCATCATATCATCACACAGCCATCGTTCTCTCTCCCGTAAGACTGGAATCTCAAGGTGCGTAATCATGCCGGAAACAGATAATAGTGAAAGTATATGAAGCAGTAGAAAAGAAAGCAGCCTTACCCTCTCTCGCCCCTCCTTTATACTAAATTTAGTCGAGAACTGTCGAGTCAGAACAATTCATACCTATGAAGTTCACGGGATCCAATATTGATAGGCTCATTTTTCTATGTCATTATGTGGGGTTCATGTTTCTTGGCAGGTGGGATATCAACTATACTCATATCACAGAAACATATTATTCACCGCCATTATACCTATTCCTTGTTAAATGTATACACCTTTCTTCATCACATCACTATGCAAACTATTCTAATACATATTTACTATCCTCCGAGCTTCACTATTCTGACTTATGTCCACTTTTTTTTCGGTTACTACATAATTTCACGAGTAATGTCGATTTACCCATAACACTCATCACTTAGTGTTCAGTGTTGTGGGTTTAACTGCCGCCGTGATTCATGTCCATCGCTTTTTTTGCTACATGATTGAATTAATCAATACTCAATTCGTACCGTTATACAATCTATAATCTCTATCTGGTGACAAGAATTGAGGCAGGATATGCGCCAGCACACAAAAACAGCTCTCTGAAATACAGTTCATGTCTCGTTTTTATCATTTTTGGTCTCACACTCATAAGACAAGGGACGAGGACACTTCCCAATAAGACCTTGTCCACGCCTCCATGAAACATGAAACGAAACGCTGATGTTGTAACACCTTTAGAATCTTTATTCAACTCACTTGTTAAACCGAACATAGATCCGATAGGACTATATTACCAACCTGAAGAGGGGTAATCATTTTATACTCAGAATGTAAGACAGATAACGCTGTGACATACTCGCAAGATTAGTTCCTTTACCATCGTACTCACCGAATCTTGAGTTTCATTTCCTCGTCATCACAAGCGCGCTTTTAAGTGCTCTTATGTCACTATCTTTCCTATTAACCTTTCTATAATAGCTATATTCAACGTTTCTTTTGTGCAACTTTAAAATAAATACTAACGGTAAAGATTCTAGCAACTAATTTTACAAATTCAGATCTACCATTTACTAGTCGTTTCAACTTGCGATTCCTATACCAGAGACGTAAAATCACACCGCTGTGAGATTGTATCTAACTCCCAACCATATAACTTAAAACTCTTAATGGTACGTTTACTATTTCAATACAGTCACTTCGTGCTTTAACACCTACCAAATCTCTCTAGCGAAGTCTCTCAAACTTTATCCCAATTTGGCCGACAGGTTCGTGACAGCACATGCAACAGAATCAAATAACGATCTATTTTCAGAAGTTCCGCATGATAATCGTATGTTCATGGTAACAGCCACTCTCTCCTATATAGATCTTCTCCATCATCTGATAAGAGCACTAATCCGTGTCAACATCTATTTAATTTTTTTCAAATGAACGTATCTCCGCACTAAAATACGAGTTTGCTATTGAGAGGCTCAGAAAGAGAATAGTCAAATTCTATGTGTTCTCGACAGGCTATCCGTTTTATATAAATACTTAAAGATTAACTAATTTTTCGTGTCGAGATGTCTGTTCATCGAATTAATTAGCACTACGGTACATAATAGATTTACCAATACTTTTGATTCGATTCGTGAAAAGCATTACCTTATCTTCTATCAAACTCATTAGATCACTATAAATCAATACCATTAAGAGCTTCTCAATATAATCTAATTATACGCTGTTGCGAAGAATCATAATAGTTTCGTAAATTATAATAATTTTTAATTCATCTTACTACGTTATTATCGTATATTACAATGTATTTGATTTCATATGTACACATGAATTTTGAATTATGCGCTACAATTCCTTTAATAATACACTTACTAAACGACCTATTGTTTCTTTTATCTTATAATGAAATCTAGTATGTCACTATATAGTCATATTACATTTAGATCAAGTCACTATTATTTTTATGAGACAAATATAGTATTTAGGTGATTCTGTTATTATGGTTGGGTGGGGTGTGTCGTCTTTACGAAGTATATTAAATTTAGGTTCGATAGAGACAACCTGCGAGCATAAAGTAAGGGTCATCTGAACACCGAGCGTGGACGAAGAACGGGGGACGATTCCATACCCGTAGGGGAGTGGGCGGGAGGAACCCGCTCGTCGACAGTCTGCAAATCTTACAGTTAACCCCGCTTATCCCAAACTTTTTTAACAAACCAATTAATCCTAAAAGAGCGGTGTGGTTCCGAGACCTTACCCTGGACTGGGGTGCCATATAGTCCTACACCTCCCCTCGGAACTAGTAACGTTGCCCCAGGAAGCCGAGAGATCCCCCTCATGTACTAAAACGGCTATATTAGCATTGCAAACTCATCAATACATCCCATCAATTATCACATGCACGCCTAATATTATGCTTATTATAATATGCTCGACTACTTGTAGTATATATTCATTAGTTAAAAAAAAATAATTTAATTATATATTAATATAGTAAAATATAATAAAAATTACTAATATATATTAATTATCATATAATATAAATTATAATAATTATTATATATAATTTCCATTATTTATTAATAATATATCTCACTTAGATTTCGATATATGTTAATAATAATTTTATTATATTGTCAACAATGGTTTATTGTGCGTGTCGGCGTACCAATTATTCACATTTGTTTTATTTGAAGAGGAAATATAGAATAAAAAGGTTTTGTCGAGTGTCGGTAAATAAAAGGAGGGGTTTGATAAGTAGTACGAGACATACATTGATAATGGAGTCTCTTGATTACAGGTGCGAACTAAAACGTATTTATGCCTGTGTCGAACTAAGTTGAGCTCGGCCGATGCAGATGCTAGTAGCTGTTTCGCACACTAGTCTGCTGAGCAAAGTTGAGGATCATTACTTCTAGAGGAGATTGCTGAAACTTGTCTTAAAACGTTAATAAAAGCTGAACGGAGATAGATCGACACAGAAGTGGTTCACCTGATAGTTAATTTGTGAATTGCCAGGAAGGTGGCTTGTTAACGTATTGATACTTGATATGGTGAGAGTGTAATTGAAAATTTTAATTGTCTTTTGGAAGTGGTGCTATTTTGGTATTCGTAGCATATAGCTTTTGTTACATACATTTGTTATAGGTCTTTTTCGTAGAGAATAGAAGTAATGAGACACTTTATTTCTGATGAGAATGGGAGAGAGTAATAAGATATTATAAATAACATAAATGGCTCGAATACATGATTGGAAAATCTTAAAGGGGCGTGTAATTAGGTTATGTGAGAAAGAATTGATAAATTGTAAGGAATGACGTGATTACATGTATTTTTTTATATAATCATGAGTGAAAATAAAAGGGATAAATGAGAAGATTAATACAATGGAAAATTAGCAGTGAGATGTGGTTATTGGATCATGTTGAAGAGAAGGGATTGTAGATACCTATAGTATGTATGTTTAAAGTGGAATGTGTTTAAGTAGTAAAATTATGTAGACTAGCTGGGAGGACTATAGAAGTATAAAATATGTATGAAGTCAGCATAAGATATGTCTTTAGAGAGGAGTGAATATGAAGTGGCATAGGCGAGAAGAAAAGTGCTATACATAGGAGTGTAATGGTCGGGATTTTAGTAGAAGGAGGTGTATAGGTTTGATTGAGCCATGGCAATGGGATGATATACCCCATAATTGGGCGAGATGTACTATAAGTGAGGTATAAGTAGGGATGCCGTCTGGAGTCCAAGATGAGTTTAAGGGTTGGATTTTTTAGACTGCTCGGATAAGTTACTGCACTAATAGGTATATAAATAAGAATTGGAGTAGGCTTAGTCATTTCTTTTCAACATATTGTGATTCATAAGTTCTTATATCAGCGTCAAATCTGTGGTCACGGATTGTTAGCTATGTTTATCAAACCGTTACTATCTCTGAATCTCTTATTATGAGCCCAGTTTTGGAGATAAATTGACCCTAAAAAGGGTGCTCTGAAGCTGAGAGTGATGACTAGTGTATGATGATAATCCTTGGGGAATGATAATGATGAGTTGATGATACGTAAGATAAGGTAATATATTAATTTATTTGTAAATTCTACCTTTATTTATATAATGCCTGAAAAATATATGGAAGGGAAGGAAAGAATGTAAGAGTACTAAAAAAGCTCTGCCAGATCTCTCTCATATATAATTATCTCTCTCATATTTTATTATATATTCATCTCTTCTCATCATCTGATCTCTATCTCTTAATAATCTTATCCATCTATATACTCTC